>PVKA01053853.1:0-11031 GCA_004027165.1 Ctenomys sociabilis | reverse complement strand
CAGGGAGGGAACAGGGAGAGGAGGGTGCTGGCTGTCACTCGGTGTGCAGGGAAGAGGTGGAACTGGGATCGGGCTTTCTAGGGCACTTGGGGCCCTGTGATTATATATAGTCAAATAACATAAGCAGGGAGACCATGAGGAGCTGCCCAGCACCCCAGGGTGAGGTGACGAGAGTAGGTGAAGGTCTCTCTCTCCTCTCTCTCTTTGTTTCTGTGTCTGTCTGTGTCTCTCTCTCACAACACACACACACACACACACACACACGGCCAAGACTGTGATCCACCCTTAGCTACCACCCACCAAAGCTCCCCAACCAAGACCTGGTCCCCGGGTGATCGGACAGCACACACAGGCCACAGCAGTGCCAGGCAAGGCTGCCGGGAGAGCCAATGTGGACTGGCCATGCCGTGGTTTGAGCATGAAGGGTCCCCCAAAGGTTCTCATCGAGGACTTGATCCCCAATCCAACGGTCTTCAGAATCAGGAGAGGTGACGGGCCCACGAGGACACTGACCTCCTCTACCTGTTGATGGCCGGTGGGTTTGAGGCCGACTGTGGTATTAAGAACAAAGCCCCGTTGGAGGAAGGAGGTCCCAGGAGTGGGGCCCTACAAGGCTACTCCTGTCCCCAGGCCCTTCCCTTCTCTGTGGCTCTTTCCTGTCTCCCTCTCTACTGCTGCTGAGAGGAGGAGAGGCAGCTTTTCCTCCACTGTGCTCGTCCACCATGACAATGCTGCCTCTGACCAGCTGACCATGGACTAAGCCCTCTGACACCTTGAACCAAAATAAGCCTCTCCTTGAGGTTGTATATCGCAGGCATTTTGTCCTGGTGACAGGGAGCTGACCAGCTCAGTCCACTTCATTCTTGTCCCAGTATTGCAGGCAGTGAGTTAGACAGAAATATTATAGGCAGTCAGACAGGGCCAAGCCCTTGAAGGAGATAACAACAGCCAGACACCTTATGACTGTGGGAGGGACGGATTCTCCTGCTGGGAGCCAGACCTAAGGACCAAACAAATGCTCACCTCCGTAAAGACTGGCGTCCAGGGTCGCTCATTACCCAGGAAGAAGCATTGTCTGGAGGTCACCAGGTAAGGTCCTGCTTTACATTCATGCCCGCTTACTACGTGACTCGCTTCCCCATTTGGTCCTGGGCCTAGTCAATCTTACCTGAGCAATGGTGCTTGTAATCCCACTGGGTGACCATAGTTTTGTCCCACCCTGCATCCACCTAAGCGAGACCCCTTCTTCTCTACCTTAGCCCCGCATGGTTTGGCCCTATAAGAGTCCCCGGAAGAGACAGCTTCCCAGGGAGACAACCCGCTTGGGCTCCCCTCCTGTCCCTCTCTCGAACAGGCGCTTTCTTTCCCTCAATAAATATATTCTGTTCATAACCTCCGTTTGTTCCTAAAATTCATTCTTTGGTTTTAGAGAACACGAACTCAACCAGGGTAGGGTCAGGAGATCATTTTTCCCTGAATCATTTGGAGGTCACCCGCCCGAGATCTCCTGAGTCACCAGGAACAGGCCTTAGTGCTTCAGCTCACCTCCAACCTTTCATTATCAAGAAGGGGGTGTCCAAGAAGAGAAAAAAGCAGCCACTATAGGAACCAGCACATGCAGGGCCCGGCAGGCCAGGACAGGGTATTTTCTCAAGCACAGGGCCCAGCACACGGGTCAGCTTACCCTGGGCGCCACCCCCCCAGCCTCCCACTCTTATCAAGGCCTTGGCCACCATCACCACGACAACCAGCCTTGTGACCACCTCCCACCCCGGCTGTGGTGTCATGCCACCTTCCTTTTGTCGTGCCTTCTGTCTAGTCATCCCCCTAAGGCCTCGGGAGGTCATAGGTGGGCTTTTTCCAAGGAGGCTGGATCTAGAGTGTGTGAGGCTGGGATTGATTCATGGTGCAGTGCGAGGCTCGAGTGCTGCCCACCCCACCCCCCGAGAAGCCCGGGCACAATAGAGGGGGTAGCAAGAGCTGTGGTCATCCTCTTGTGGCTTTGTTATCTTCTGCCCACTGTGACCTCTTTCCCCTCTGTGATGCCCCACTGCCTTGGAGCCTGCCCAGTATAGACTGAGACCTCTGTAAACTGTGAGCTAAATAAACCTTTCCTCTAACTTTGGGTGTCCAACAGTTTGTCGCAACAATGAGGAAAAGTAACTAAGACACCTTCCACCTTGATGACAGAGCTGCCAAGGTCAAGGGGGCACCTAGAGGTCACCACAGGCTAGGCGCCCCGGGCAGTAAACTTGGGATGGCACTTCGTGGGCAAGGTGTGTAAGGGGGTGGCTTTGGGTCCACACCTGGGGTGCACACAGAAAGTAGTGTAATTTGGCATGGGGAGAAGGTGGGCAGCAAGACCCTCCCCGTGAAGAGCTTGGCCGACCCATGGTGATTGAAGATTGAGTGGCTCTTCTCAGCTGCCTCCCCGAGGGGCCAGGCCTTGGCAGTCCTGTGTCACCCAGGCATTGTAACAGGCCGCCCTAAGAAGGGCGTGAGGACACTCACCCAGCAGCCCCGGCCTTGGGGCAAGAAGTCTTAAGCCAGAAGGGGTCCACAGAGCCCCCCCCAAAAAAAACTCTACACTCGCACCTCTGCTGCAGCACGAGGCTGAGTTCTGGGCAATACCAGGTGAGTAGAAAACTGCCTGTCCACATCTCCGTCAGACCTGCAGAGGAGCGGACGTGGACTGCCCTTCCCCTGGCCGGGATGCAGATGTCAGGGTGTGAGCTGCAGCAGCCTTACTGAGCCTGGAGAAGGAGACTCTGTGTGGGTGGTGACGCAGTTGCCTGGTGTAGCCGTTTAGATATGAAAGGTCCCCAAACACTCGCGCATGGAGGGCTTGATTCCCAATACAGCAGTGTTCAAAGGGGAGGGGGCTAGAGAGGGGCTGGAGCAGCAGGACGCTGGCTTCGTCGATGAAGTAATCTACTGATGAGTTCATAGCTGAGTGGGATGCAGAAGGCGGGGGCCAGCTGGGGGAAAGAAGTCACGGGGGGGGGTGACTGAGAAGAATGTGCCTTATCCCCAACCCTTCCTGTCCCTCTTCGCCTCTCTCCATCTCTCTCCACTTCCTGGCTGCCGCAAACTTTCTTTGCTCCACATTCTCTCACCCTAAAGTGTTTGCTTTGGAGACAGCCGGCATGGATGGAACCTCTGGACCCCTGGGCCTGAAGAAGCCTCTCCCCCTTTAACTTGTAGGTGTCGGGGCTTTCATCGTGGCAGCAGAGGGCAGACACACGCCTCTATTACCAGCTGCATGCCCGCAGAGGACGGCTCCCGGCAGGCTTTACAACCGGGGGTCTCTGCCATCACCCATTCTCTTTGACCCTCATCATAATCGCTATCTCCCCGCAACTGTGACTGCTCTGCCCCTGTCAGCAGGCAGCCACTCAGGTTCCAGTCCTGGCTGTGCCTGCTACGTGCTCTATATAACTTTGGACAAGTCACTGCCTCTTTCCGGGCCTCAGTTTCCTCTCGAGAAAGCATGTCATCCCATCATCTGTAATTTTATAGATTTTACTATAGTTACTGTCAAGACCGAGCTTAGTAAAGACTGAGGGGCAGGAACGGACTGTGCACACACACACGCTCTGCCCTCCCCCCCGTAGGCCACCTGGGCAGCTGCTGGAACCGAGGGCCACCTCCTTGGTGGCGGCGGCCACTGTCTTTGGCCCTTTTGTCATATGACACATCCTCACAGGGACCCTGCAGAGGCCACCCTGACGCTATCACACTTTGGCCACGAATGTCACGTCCATCTCTACTTCAGGGACAGACTTGGGCCCCAGCCCCTGCTCTCTCTCTTGCTGCACGGACAGCCCACGACAAGGAGCATAACAAGCCTGGCCTCAGCTTTCCCATCTGTAGAGTAGGGATAACAAAATCCCATCACAAGTGTCCATGAGGATGAAGCAGAACAACACGAGCTAAGTGCTGGTCCCAGCCCCTGACTGACAGGAAGCACTCGGCAAACGCTTGTCACTGCCACAGAAAATTCCCGCAGTGTGCACAGGGGAGAGCGCATATGAGGGCCCACCCGGTGCTGGGTTTGCAGGGGACGGCGCTCCTGCTCTGGGGCTCCTGACTTGTACTCTGGTCCCCTGCTGGCATCATAGTCAGGCAGGCACTGGCCTGAGGTAAAGGGGTGGAGCCTGCAGCCAGAAGCCCTGCCCTGGAACTGGGACAGAACATCCCCCGGTGCCCTTCAGAGGCAACTCCGAGACTGAGTGTGCGGCTCTAGGGCCGGTGCAGGGTGACCAGGCTGCCACGGCCTCCCTCAGGCTGAGCCTCCTACAGGCGCTGGAAGTCCTCAGGCCTTCCTTCCTGCCTGGCGCCCAAACTGCACCATGTGTGGCGAGTCCAGCGTCGCCCCGGGGAGGTACACAGGTCACCTCCTGGGGATCACCCCGTGAGGTCTGCCCGAGAGGCGGGGTGGGGGTGGGGGTGGGGGCATCGGCCAAGCGGAGTGAGACCCTCCACCCTCTGGAAAAGCGGAGGTCAGCGGAAGGAAAAGCCCCACCAAAAGAGGCGAAGAACAGGGGCGGTAAAGTGAGAGCTCAGCATTTTTCCATGCTCTGAGCCAAACCCAGGAAACACATCTGGATGGCTCTGCCCCTGTGCTCCACAGCCCTGAGCTCGTCGTAGCAGTGACCACAGTTAGGCACACTGGGGGTCCACACCTGTGCAGCCCCTCCCAAGAGGGGTGACTTGCGCACCCCATCAACGTCACGACCAGTGCCACATAACGGGCTCTGTTGAAGGAAAATGGGCGGACAAGCGACTCCTTAAGGGTCATGCACTCTTTTGTCTTGACTCTGTCCCCACTGCTGGGAGAGGAACCAGTTTCAAGTAAGATCCCACCTTCAGCCTGTGGCCCAGTGAGAAGCAGGAGGAAAGAGAGTAGCAGCGAGCCCACAGCCACCCTACAGCTCCAGAGAAAGCTGGTTTTGCTTCTCCAGATGGTTGGGACTCTGGGGGTGCTTGTCACAACAGCGTGACCCAGCAAATGCTGACTAATACAACAACTAACAGTTCTACAAGCACGGAGTGTGGGCCAGGCCTGGTTCTAAGTACGCTGTGTACTATTATCTCACTTCATCTTCATCATAACCTGGGTCAGACACAGGCATTCCCCACTTCCCACTAGGCCCCCCAGATGCCAGAAGCTACACATAGCCCTAAATCCCACTAGACTACATTTTTTCCTGTTTTTTTTTTTCTTCAATAGATGATAGCACCCTTCAGCATATGATTTTTTTTTTCTTTCACCTTTCCACTTGAAGAAAACACATTAGGGTTTATCTAGCACTATCACTACTCTTTGGCTTTGGGACTACTATGAAGTAAGATTAAGGGTTGCTGAACACAGGCCCCGGGGTACCACAGCAGGGACACTTGGGCGGGGTGTACAGCCTGGAGGTATTGGACAATGACACGATTCCTGACCCAGGCAGGACAGAGCAGGGCTGTGCAAAGTTTCATTCACCTCAACACTTAGAATGACATGCAGTTTAAAACTGGATGGGTTTTCCCTGTCTGGAACTTTCAGCTTCGTATCTATCTTCAGAACAATTGGCCTCAGAAAGCTGACCCTGCCTGCAGAAACCAATCCCGAGAACGTGGGAGCGCCTGTACCTGTCTCCCGGGTGAGGGGAGGGCAGCCCTGGTAGCTCGGGAGTCCCATTCAGAATCATCCTGTCCTAGCAAAGCTGGCATCTGAATCAAACCCTAAGAAGGCAGGCTGGTTTTTGCCCATTCTCCAGATGGGGAAGCTGAGGTCTAGGAAGCAAAGCTGTTTCCCCAGAGCCACAGCGTCTGTCCCTTATGACAAGATTGGCGGGAACGGTGGCCTTCCACTTGGACCCCAACAGCAACAGTACGATTCCGCCACAGCAGAGCCCAGGGGCTCTTGGGTGGCCCCAGCCACCGTTGGTGTAGGGAAGCCACTCCCACGGGTCCTGCCCTCCTGAACGACGACGGAGCTTAGGTTTCGGCAGCCCCATGGTGAGCGAGGAGGCTGTGGCCCATCTGCCTTTTGACACTTGTTAACATCCTCCTGCTTCTGTGCACCGGGTCTGGTTCGCATTAGCACCCCAGGCCCCTCGGTGGTGGTCTGCCAGGGCTTGGGCTGCATCCAAAAAGTGTCAGGCTCTGCCGGGGCCATCTAACTACTTATCTAACGTGGAACATCGGGCGCTTTGATCTGCCAATTAGGTACCTCCCGAGCTGCTAACTGGAAGCAGCTGGGCCCGCGTGGTGCCGCAGAGGAAACGGCTGCCCACCTCCCCGTGCAGGGGGAGCAGAGCCACCCCTCACCTTCCCTGGACACCCCCAGATGTCTCCGTCTTCGTGGTGGGAGATCTGAGCTCCAGGGAGCAGGGGCGCATTGCCTCTTCCTAGGGGGATACTACTGCTTCTGGTTATGGAGTGACAAGCACCCCCAGGGTCCCCAGTTCTCTGTGTGATCCCCCGAGACACCGAGATTGCCCACCTGGTCTTCATGGGCTGGCCTCAGAGACCTTGGCACATTAGGCCAGCAACCAGCTTTTTCCAAGGCAAGGAGACCGCATGAATGACCTCGGTGTGTCCCTTCAGGTTGCCCACCCAGCAGCCTTCCCCAGCAGCCACCATCCAGCCCGGGACACCCTGCTCAGGCCTCCCCACCACCAGGCAGTCACTCACCAAGGAGCACCGGTTCCACCCCAGCCCCACGGCCACCTCGGGCCAACAATCAGCAACGCTCTTGTTGTCCTGCCCCTAGCAGTGACTCCCAAGGGTGCCGGCTCCTCACCCAGGGCCCTGGAGCCCACCCACCATGCCCGCCCCTCCCTAGAGCCAAACTCCTGGTGGCAGGTATCCTCCTGTGGGCTTCACACCTCAAGGCAGGATGGGGGACATGGTCACACCGCCACCATGCCCTCTGTCCAGAAGTGGGGACTGCAGGGCCAAGGGCCAGCTAAGTCAGCTGGCTCATGTGGCTTCTGGGGCTCCTTCCCTCCTTCCTCTCCAGTCTCCTCTTCCTCTCTCTCCTTCCTTGCTCCACTCTCCTCTTCCTTTCTCTCCCCTTCTCTCTCCTTCCCTCCCTCTGACCTTTCTCTTTTCTGCTCTTCCCACTTCTCCCCTTCTTCTCCCATTCTCAGGTTCCTATTCCCTCTACCTCTCTGCTCTCCAGAGCCACCCGACCTCCCTGCCCCGGGCCTCTGCTTGGGCCTCTCCTCTGCCCACCGCTCCTCCCCAGAGCGCTCCCCTAATTCAGCTAAGAGCAGTTCCACTTCAGCTCGCAGGCTGAGTCGCCTCCCCTGACGCCTTCTTCAATCTGGTGGGCCAGCAGTCCTCTCTGCCACCTCCCAGCTCCTAGAGCCCCTCTCCTCACAGCCAGGCCAACCCGGTTTTCTGAGGGCTCCAAGCCCACCACAAAATGCAGGCCACTTGGAGCAGGGAGGCCCGCTGGGTGATACTGTGTCCTGGTGCCCACAAGACCTGACCCTTAGCAGTGCTCAAAAACCATTTGCTGAGTGAGTGAGTGAGTGAGTGAGTGAGTGAGTGAGTGAAATATAAGTGAGTAAACGAATACATGAGTGTGTGAATGAATTCTGGACTTCCACAGCCTCCCCTGCACAAGAACTTCCATCTGAACCATGCTCACCATCCCTCAGTGTCACCCCGTCAGCTCTCCAAGTGTCTAGCAGTGCCCCTGGCTGTGGCTCGTGGCCTGTCCCATCCTGTTGCACAAGTTCCCTCAGACAACTTCCACTGAGCAGCTCCTCCGGGCTGGTGCCTGAGATACCTTAGGGGACAAAACTCTTTTGTCCTCAGGAGGGCTACGGCCACCCACATGGACAGATGACAGTAAATAGAGTGCTGGATGGTGGAAGTGCTCAGCAAAACGGTTGAGCAGGGCAGAAATCATGGAGGAAATGAGACACATGAGTACCTGAGAAGAGCGTTCAAGAGGAGCAGCCAGGCCGGGGAGACAGCTCAGAGGACTAAGAACCTGCTTACGCAGGCTCAGGGACCGGGGTTCGATTCCTGGCACCACAAGTGCACTGGCTCCGCCCCTGGGTGTGCTGAGCCAGCCAGCAAGCCTGGGCATAGTGCCGCACGCCTGTAATCCCAGCGCTGTGGAGCTTGAAACAGGAAGACCGCTGTGAGTCTGACCTGCGGAGTGAGATCCTGTACCAAATACATAAAAATAACAACTGTTAATAAAAATAGAAGGAGCGGCCGGTGCCGAGGCCCTGTGACACAGACACGGCAGTGCGGCTGCAAAGGAATTCAGGTCAGGAGGAGGTGGGGAGCCTTGGGGTTCTGACCCAGGCGGGGCACTGCTCCTGCTCCTGCCTCTACAGCCTTGCTAATTCCTGCAGGAAGCATCTTCATCCCAGCGTAAGTCCGAAGAGTGCTCCGGGCGGAGTCTTACATCTAGGTATTCCCCCTGGGTGGCACTTGGGTGTGTGGCGCTGGACCACAGGTGTGTGATGCTGGGTTAGGGCCCTCATGGGCTTATAGCTGGGAGTGATGCCTCGTGAGAGGAGGCGGGTCTCGGGGGTCGTGGCCTTCAGCACGTGCTGCTCCTGCCTGCCATGCCGCGGACTGTTTCTCTTCTTCAGTGCCCCTCTGCCATGCCTTGGAACGAGCTGCCTTATGGACTGAAACCACTACCAATGGCCCATGGCAATAAGCCCCTCCTTCTCTAACTTGTGTGGGTCGGGTATTTTGTCCCAGGAAGGCGAAAAGTAAGAAAGACCTTGAGTAGAGGAGAGAAAGGTCCCCTGCTCCTCCTGATCACACCATAAGAAAAAGAAGGACGTGGTTCTCTCTAAAGAACAGAGGTTGCTGGGCAGGGAAGGAGGGAAAGATGGAGGGAGGTGTCAGCCCCTGGCACCAAGGTACCCCAGCTGGGGTCATTTCAGGGAATGAAGCTAAGGTCTGGGAGGAGCCTGGCACCCAGGAGTTGGTCCTTGGAAAGCAATTATTCCTTTTGTTATTTTATGTAAAGGGCCAGCACAAAAAAAGAGATGCTAACTTCACCGTGGGGGACCCAAAGATAAAACTAATGGCTATGAATACAAAGCCCAGGGAGTATGGCTTCTCAGCCTTTTGGCTAAGATCAAGTGTAAAGCCCGGGGAGTTAGGCAGGCTCTGATGCAGACCAAGAATTTTCTAATAACTGGAGCTGGCCCTGAGCTCCTGTCCCTGCAGAGGCTCGGAAATGATCCTGGCCTTCTTGGCAGATGTAGGAGGAGGTGTGGGGCAGGTGTACCTGAGGCCAGTGGGCTCCCAGGACTCTGCCCTGTAACGGTGGTCCACATGCGAAACCAGGAAACGAGGCCATTGTCTCTTTTATAACCCAGAGCATCAGAAGCGTGCAAGAAAAGAGAATTAAGAGATTAAAACTCCCCGAGCCTCCGACAATCTGGTCCCGAGGGAAAGGGGGACAGGACAAGCCACGTCCCACACCAGACCCTACAAAACTGATCACCGAAAGCTCAGAGCTGGACCAGGTATCTTCAGATACTCTGAGCTCCTGGGAAGTAAGTGCAAGGGCCCGAGAAGGGATGCTCCCTCCTGAGAGACCCCAGCAATCCAAGCTTGGTGTCTGCACCCGTTAATGCTGGCTGTCATGTGACTGGACTGGAGGACACCTAGCAAACTGGTAATGCACAGTTGTAGGGGTGCTGTTGAGGTGGCCCCTGAAATAATGGGGTGGGGACCCACATGGGGTGGGCAGAGCCAACCCCGGGGGGCTGCGTGGCACAGAAAATCAAGCACGGAGGCAGCTCTCATGTGCACCTAGCCCTTCTGAGCAGGTGTTTCTGCGTACCTGCCATGGACATCGGGATGCAGATTCTTCAGCCTAGGAACTGGGCCCTGCAGCATGGCCACCAGGGGCTGTGTCCTTTGCTCTTCTCAGTTGCAGGCTCCCAGCCCCCCAGGCTGTGATCCACCCCTTACCCCTGCTGCCCTTCCACTCTGCCTTCTTATATTCCAAGCCACCTGCTCCTCCTGGAGTGGCCTTGGACTTCCCGCCCTGCCCCCACCTTCCTCTTGCACGCCTGGCTCTGATTCTCATATTTCTTTGTCCTCTGAGTCTCTTCCCAAAAGCCAGAGGCCCCTGCAGTCCTCCTGCTCGCTGAACTCACCAGTCACTGCCCTGAACCGAGACTCCTCTCTTGGCTGCTGAATGAACAACTGGTGGTCAACTTGTAACACCCAGCCAGACTAAACCAGCGCGGTGCCGGTGCGGAGGCCAGCTGAGGGCCACTGCCAACAAAGTAGAAAGGAGAGCAGAGACAAGGACAAGGGCTTGTTAGGGAGCTGTTGGCTCTGCTGGAGGAGCTTGTCCTGCCGGCTTTCCTGGTCACCGTCAGAGGAGCTCAGGACCTTGCTGTCGCGGGGATGGATGTCTGTCGTTCACTCGGGTCCTTACCTCGAGCATCGCTTCCTGGCCCTGGAGGGGAAGACGGTGCGCTCGCTGTCCAGCCTCCTGGAGGCGTTTGTCGTGCTGGCGCTCCTGACTGGATGTGGCTGTTCTCGCTGCCGGAGGAGCTCGGGACCCCACTGTTGCTGAGGGTCCGAGGAGCTGTGGCTCTTTCCTCTTCCTGGCCCCAGAGCAGACCCCTCCAGCCTGCTGACACAGGTCCTTCTTCCCAACTTCCCCCGACCTTGGGCCTTCCCAGCACAGATCCGTGAAGCGGGCCTGCGTGAGACACTGCCACGGGCTCTAGGCTTCCGGTTGGACTCATGGGGGGGGCGTTGCCATGGGCTCTGGGTCTCCAGCTGGACTCATGCAGGACACTGCCGTGGGATTCAGGCCCTCAGCTGAATTCTTTGGGCCTTTACTGTGTGGACAGACTTCCTGTACTCTCTTTGTATATGACTCTTTGGGTGATTCATTATAAAATCATACTGGGTACCTCTCAGAACCCAGGGCTATAACTGACACTCAGAAGGGATAGGAGGTAGAGGTGAAAGAAAGGAGAGAAGAAAGGAGGGAAAGGAATGGAAGAGGGAGAAAAGGGAGAG
>PVKA01053852.1:0-11034 GCA_004027165.1 Ctenomys sociabilis | reverse complement strand
CTTCTCTGGACCAAAATTTCAGACATCCCCAGCTTAGAGGAGATGAGGTTTATTTTGGTTCAGAGTTTCAGAGGGCTCAGTGTGTGCGTGATTGACGGGCTGGAGAGAAGATGAGCACAACAGAAGCAAGTGCCCCAGCCCCTGGCAAACAGGAAGCAGAGACGGGAGGACCAGGGATCAGAGTGCACCTTCCAGTTCCTGAGGCCAGTGACTCAGGCTCCTGACCAGGTTCCTCTTTGCAGGAGTATGTTATCTCTGATCTCCTTTAGTAAATTCACCTACTGAGCAGCTAGTGCTCCATGATTCACTGACCTTCAAAAAACCCATCTCTGAATAAGTGGGATATTTGGCGATATTTTAGATTTAATCTGTAGCACATATCATAATGCTGTATGTTGAGAACGGCTGGGCGGGTGCGGGCGGGATGGAACCATTAAAGGAAACTGGATTAGGGACATTTGTGAACTTTCTGCACTGTCTCCTCAACTTTTATTGTGTGTCTGAAATTATTCTGAAGTAGAGCTCCAGTATTACCTGAGAAAGCCTAGAAAGAATAAGCAGAATGCAAAATGTTGTATTTACTGATGGGATCTTAAAAATATTTTCTGTCCTTGAGGATTAAAAATATTTTTTTAAAAATTGGAGGGGCTTAGGCCTATGTAGTGAGACCTTGTACGCCCTATAGACCCTGTCCTAAATACCAAAAAAAAAAAAAAAAAAAAAAAAAAAAAAAAAGAAAAAAAAAATGGAGGAATACTAAGCCACTTAGAATTCTCATCTCTCTTTGTCTATATGGGTAGACTTTCATAGCTTTATTTTACATGTACTGTTTTTAGTAAATAACCACATAGAAAAGAAGGGAAAGTTTCTTTTGTGAAGACTGTGGACATAGCAATCATCTATGAGAACACAGGCATTTGAACAATTTAGCCTTGATGACAGTAGGACATTATTTTCATTTTGCTTTAGCTGTAGCCACGTTGTGTTTGCTGCTACTCTTGAAGTATTTTTAGGTGAGGACGTATTTTTTGCACTCTCAGTTTATAATGTTTTTTGCACAGTGATGACGGTGACAGTTTTCATTAGGAACCTCCCACACTGGCCCCATGGTTTTATGTTCTCCCAGCCCTATTATTACCAAAATTAATCTTCTCTCCTAGTTGAGTAAGCACCTTGACACAAAATGCATCTTGTGAGCTATTGAGCCGAAACAGCAGCTAATTTAACAGCTTTGGCTTGGTCAATACTGTTGACCAGTAGGGAAACTTTGTCGGTCTTCCACCTTCCTGCTGGTCAGCATTATTAACTCAACAGTCTAATGAGTGCACTGGAAAATTGCTGGCCATGTATGTGTCCATCTACAAGGAGGCTGAAGTAAATTCAATCTATAGAATGTCAAGGGTGATGAAAGCTGCATGTTTTCTTACTTTCCTGAAAATGTTGCTTTTATGGAGCCTCCTTCATGTAGTAAGCTCAGCTTTCTCTCTCTCTCTTTCTCTCTCTCTCTCTCTCCCTCCCTCCCTCCCTCCCTCCCTCCCTCCCTCCCTCCCTCCCTCCCTTCCTTCCTTCCTTCTTTAATTAGTTAACTTTATTGGTATGATTTAAATACACATAATGATTGTAATACTCATAGAAGATTGATAGCCATATAAGATATATCTTCAGTTTTCATTTTGCCCATCCTTCTCCATTGTTGGTGGGAGTGCAGACTGGTGCAACCACTGTGGAAATCAACTTTCCTTAAAATAAAATACATATTTTCAATAGAAAGCAAGCAAAAGGTGACTTGTACCATCTCTTGGCAAATAACAGATGTAACTTCATGTATCAAATTAAATGAGACTCCCCTCATGCACTGGGCTTGTTTTAGATGGCAAAGATTTGTAGCACCCATGCTTGGTATGCATAGCAGCTTGGAATATTTTATACTGGGTACCATGTTGGCACTCTAAGACAGTGATGGGTGTGTTGGTTTTCAGTGTTATGGTTGATGCCTGCAAGATTGGCAGAAGCCCTGCCATGACAGAATGCCGTGCTTAGGAAAAGGTCCTGCAACCTATTGCCCAGGTCCTTTTCTTTGGACTTTTGCTTCTTTGCCATGTTTGTGAGCTCTTGTCTAAGATTTGGGGAGTTCTGTCCTCTTAACCTCAATGAGGGCCTGCCAGTTAGCTCAGTTGTTTAAGTGCCTACTTATGCAAATGCAGTCAGGTGAAGGGTACAGCAGTTCGATCCCCAGCTCCGCCTGCCTTGCCAGACCCATTCTGAACTCAGCCTGAGCCAGAAAAACATCCTTGTCCTCTTAACCTCAGTCTTTCCCTAGCTCTGGTTTAGCAGGTAGTTCTTAGGAGCCTGGATGCACCTTAAGTGAGTGTATGACAATTTTTTGGGGGGAGAAATACCTGTGGTCCAAGTCAAGTGGTTCTCTACACTTTCTGTGCTAAAAATTCATGTGCCAGATTGAGGTTTTTTTTTGTTTGTTTGCAAGCTATTTTAAGTTTCAAGACCAGAATGGAAAGTGTTAAAAGGAAGCCAGAGAACAGACATGCAATTCACCCATGAAAATTCACACCTCTGCCACTCTTGGCTAAGCTACTAATAGTGTAAGTACAAAAATAGTGATAACATTACACAGAGATGCCTTTTTATAGAATCACATTACTTCCTGATATGCATCTTCCAAATGTTATTTTTCTGAAAAAGTCATTTTAAAAAATTTTAGAACAACTTCACTTTCACTTGAGAATTTTTTTTTCTTTGAACCCTAACTTTAAAGGGCATGACATTTTTGGGTATTAATCTCTTTTTACTAGAAATGTGCCTCACCCTTGCATGAGGTAGCTTTTGTTGTTCTTTTGTTCATTATGGGATCAAAGCTTTAGCTCTAATCTGCCACCTGCTTGCTAAAGGACATCGATACTCCAAAGCATGCTTGCTAATTACATTTGATCACTTGAAAGGTCACATGAAGGTTTTGAGTGTGTGTGAAAGTGGGGTGTTGAAATTAAAATGCTGATGAATGATGTCCCTTAGGTCCATGAGAGGCAAATAAATAGAGCTGGACCAAATGTATCGGCAGTGATTGACTAAGTCACAGCAAAAGATGTCGCTGTGGCTTGGGAAGCCTTTCTCTTCTAATCAGCTGACATTCGTAGTTGTCATTTGACCTTGCATAAAAACTTTAACCCATTTTCCTCTGTCACTGAATGAATGAGAGGTTCAAATCATTGGACAGTTCCTGTGTGTAACCTACAAAGAGCACAGCCTTAAGTTGACTGGTTGCCAGTTGTGCTTTTTGGGCCCAAAGTGATCCTCTCAGAGCTGCTGCTCAGTGTTGATCTTCTGAAGGAGGTGGATTCCAAACACTATCCTATCAGTTATGCAAATGAACACTGAAGAAGAAGAGAACGAGGAAGAGGAAGAAGAGGAAGGAGGAGGAAGAAGAAGAAGAAAGAAGAAGGAGAAGGCGAAGAAGAAAGAAGGAGGAGAAAGAGAAGAAGGAGAAGAAGAGAAGAAGAAAGAAGGGCAGAAGAAAATCTAGACAAGACAGGCCAGCTCTTATCATCAAAATATTGTTATTTCCTGAAGATGAAAAGTGACTACATGGGAGAGTGAAATGTAACACTGCCAACTCATGCCTATGTTGTCCATTTGGCCAGGGTTCAAATGTAGATCAGAAAATGGCTTTTATTTCAGTTACAGCATAAGGTGAGGCTTTCCATAGCCATTATTTCTAGTGTGAAATGCTGTCCATGTAGTGGTTAAAATAGATTATGTTAGGCTCTGGGTAGAAGCCTATGTGTGCAGCACAGAACAGGAGGGAATAACTCCTCCATGCCCATGTGGGTTGCTGGGCTGCTCTAGCAGGACCTACCAAGCAATACCCAAGAACTCTCTAAAATAGGATATGACTAAAGAGTAAAAAACCTGCCCATGTTTTGGGGATGAGTGTGTGCCCCTGAAACCATCACCATCGAGACCATAGACATGTTAATGACCCAGCTTTCTTGTCGTCATCATCATCATCATCATCTTAGAACTCTTGTCCCCCCCTTCATCTTTCAAAAAGCATAAAATGGTAGTATACAGAAAGCACTGGCCAGGTCTGGCTCACACTTTGAAAATGTGAAGTCATAAGAGATGGAAACAGTTTTGGGCAGGGAGGCATGGGGCTCCAATGGAAGACCCTTGTGCCTCCCTGATGTTCTGTCCACAGACCCCTGGTTTGTCAGTTGGGTTCCTGGGAGCAGATGCTGAGACAGGGCAAGAAGGAGAAAGGGTTTTCAAGGGATGCACGACTCCTGGGGAAAATGAAGATGAAAGTATCAGGATTTGGCAGACCTTGGACACATCTGACAAGGCTTGGGTCAATGAGCAGGGAACTCCTGAGTAGAGAATGTGCTGTGGGAAGTCCCAGCTGGGGACAAATAGCCCAGCCCTAGTAGTCCTGACTACTTAGTCGTTGACTAGTAGTGCCCATGGGGAATGCCCAGGCCTTAGCTCTAATATAGTTGGACTGAATTCCAAGTGTCTTGCTGGTGGAGATCATCAGCACATGGCTGTTCACAGTGGAGCAGCAAGTTCTTCCCTGAAGGGAGATCTGAGTGGTGCATATTCCTGGATAACCAGGAGCAGGAGCCTGGCTCTCCATATGTTTTCCGAGCATTTCAGCATCTCTGCAGCCATTATGTCAAAGGAAAATCCAGGCCATAGAAGATGTTGGTCCAGAAAAATGTGAAAGACCAGTTTGTCACTACCTGTGTTAATTGTTACACAAAAGGCAAGTCACTGCAGGTGTTTAGGCATTCGTGCAGTCCTGTCTTTTGTCACAGTACCAATTGCAGTGAATGATAAATGCTGCAGTGGGCCAGCGGTGGCTGAGTTGGAGTCTTCCATGGCTAGCTGACTCTGTTCTGGTTTAGTAGGAAACTTGAATCTTTGTAACAGAGTATCAAAGAGCAAGGGTGATGTACACTTTGGTGCTAAACCTCCTCTATATCTTCATCTTCCCAAATATAGCACACTACCCTGCTCATCCCAATCTTGTGGCAGAAGGTGCTATTGCCTGGGGACTGCCCCACTGCTGAGAGCCACTGCAAAATTTTCTCCTCTACTAAGTCACCTTGGGGAGGGAGAATGTCATTCAACTTCCTTTACCAGCCCCGTTTCCATTTGGGTTCTCACACACCGTCTCCTGTCAGTCTGCCACCTTTGGTAATTCTGGGAATAATCTTGAGTGCCCCAAATTTTCCCCTAATGTTGCAATGTTCTACTTATGCTCTTGAATACACATTTGCCCGACATTTCCTGTGTTCTAGGCCTTGTGCGGGAACACATTGGGAAATAAAGCTGTAACTAGGCATCACCCCTTACTTAGGTTCCCAATGGTTATGGTTTGTGTCTAGTTGTCCCCCCAAAAGCCTCATGTAGTCATGGGGTGGGGATTTCTAGAGTTTGAGACTAATGCATGATCAAGGTAGGGATTATGGGTCTTAGTGTTGCTGGGATTATGGGTGTATTTCCCCAAGCCTGGGGTCCATAGCCTGAAGGCAATTTAAAAGAGAACAGCTTCCTCTCTGTTGCCATGGTTGCTGCCACTCCTCCATTTTGCTCTTTTGTTCTTTCACCACCATGAAAGGTTGCTCTTTGTCCTGTGCCTCTCTGCCTTTGAGTCAGCTGAGTATGCACCCAAACCTTCAATAACTGTGAGCTAAATAAACCTTTCCTTCCTTCATTTTGGGTGTCCTGCATTTGTCCCAGCAATGAGAGAAGAGTAACCGAGACACCAATGCTTAGAGTTTTCTATGAATCATGCCTATAAATATATAACCATCTTTTTCAGAAAATGTACTTTCTTTTCTGTAGCTTACTGCAAGTTCCCTGGTTCTCTGTTGGTGTAGGGATGTACTTGGTGAGCCAGCTACACCTATGTGAAGAGACGGCTACGGAGGGACAGTCCCAAATGGTTTCAATGATGCAATGATTACTGAAATGCCACACTTATGTGGGGTCACATTAGTCTTGCCCACAAGACATCTTAGACAGTTCTAGTGTTCTTCAGGGACACTAGAAATCACCCAGCTCCAGGTCTCTACAGCTTGGGGACCAGAGCATGAGGAGGAGAAATGAATTGCCCAAGGTTATGGGACTCTAGCTCCTCTACCCTCTTATCTTTTCTCTGCCTTGTATTGGTGCAGATACCTTGTGCCCAGAAAAGCTGGAAGAGATATGATCAGTAATAAACTCTGTATTCTGTGAATTAGACCAATAAGGCCTGTGAGTTATGATGGCTTGGGAAAAGTTATGAAATTATATGTGCTAACAATTGGTATAAACTTTCTTTGATTACGAAGAATTTTTGTTTCCCAACATGACGTTAATTAACATCCATTTCATAATGGAGGTATTAGTTTCCAATTTTTATTCATAGTTGCAGAATCAGCAAATCATTGCTACTTAGTATTATTTAATGAAAAATTGAGATCTCATCAGAAATTCTGGCTCTAAACTGCCATGTCTTGCTCTCTTTAGGAAGTTGTCATAAAACAAGCATGGGCATGTCTTGGTCCACTTTGTGTTGCTGCAACATGGCACCACAGACTGTTTAGTTTAGAAAAGCATATTTGCCTTATGGTTCTGTAGGCTCGGCAGTCCAGACAATGGGATCTGGTGAGGGCCTTCATGCTGTACCCCTCATGGCGAAAGAGGGCAGGCAAGGAGGGCTGCACTCACTTTTATTGTATTTTTTTTTTAATTATTTTTTTAATTACGCATTTGGTGCAGCTTGGACTCAGTAATCCTCCTGTTTGCAGCTCCCCAGTGCTGGGATTACAGGCATGCGCCACCATACCTGCACTTGGTCACTGGCTCAGTGCACCCCAGAGGCAGAGCTGGTGTGGCATGCCAGACTGGGGACTGAACCCTGGTCCCTGTGCTTGCCAAAGCAGGCCTTTAGTCAGCTGAGCTGTCTCACCATTCACTCACTTTTTTACCAATCTACCTTCGCCATTACCAATCCATTCCTATGGTAGTGATGTTAACCCGTCCATGAGATGGCATTCTTGGTCTGATAGCCTTGTAGGAAACCCCACCTCCCAGCGCTATTGCATTGGTGAGTGAGTTTGCAACACCTGTTGCTACCTTCAAACTGTAGCAGTCTGGTATCAGTTTGATCATTTTCATAAGTCCATGGTTATATGATAAAAATAAGAGTAAAAAAATAAAGCTTTTCTACCATATACTAAGATATTCTTATGTCTAATGCTAAGATGTTAAGCTAAAGCATCATTTTTATTTGTATGCTTCTTAAAAATATCCGTTTAAAAATAAAATCTTAATGGCAACACATGATATATTAAATAATCTTTGATGTCTGAAAAGAACATTGGTTGTAATTTGCAAGATATATTTACCTTTTTGAGGTGGCAGTAGCCTGCTAGACCTCAAATTCTGTCTCTATCTTATACCTCAACTAGTTAAGTTTTTTTCTGTATCTGCCCTTTGTAAGCAATTGATGAGAAAACAAACTCATATCAGAAATTTAATTAAAAACATATTCTTCTAGGGCATGTTTTGGAATCAGAAGATGTCAAATCTACATTCTCATATTTGTTTCAGCTACAGCCCAGAAAAGTGAGGGCTTCTATTCAGAATAATAACTCTTTGGTCATGTTATTCTTCTAAACTTGAATTTCATTATGTTGGAATTTCCCAATATTTAGGCATGCTTAAAGTACCTGTATAAAGATTTCCCAAAAGATTTAAAAGGTGTTTTATTGTTACTTCCTGTTGAAGCCATCTAAAATGTGCATCTTTAGAATACTGTGCTTACCTGCATGTTTTGAATGTTGGCAAACTTGGTTGCATTGCAGTGTTTTTTGCTTTGGACCTAGGGTCTGAAGCTGGGGGAAGTAGGTCTTCCCACAGAGGGTGCTTATGTTTTAGGCTTCATCTCCACTGTGTGCCTGGTGACCTGAACTCAGGCAGAGTCCTCTAGAAGGGAGCATTTCTAGGTCAGCTGACCAACCTGACTGCCCAGCACAGGGCTGCTGCTGCTGCTGCTTGATCTCTGGCATTTTGCTATCTGGTGGCCCTTGTCTTTTTAAATGAGCAGCATTTATTTCCAATTTCTTCTCTTCTTGATAAAGATGGTGTTTATGAGCTTCGGCATTAATGACAGTTTTGCAGCCCCAAGGTAAAAAGCTTTCAGATGTCTCATTAACTCACAGTGGCATTTCATTTTTAATATTGTCTATGCACCCCTGCTTGAGTCATCACAGTTCAGATGACTTTAATTTGCAGAGGCAAGCTTACTGCGATGGGCGATTCAGAGACACAGGCTGGAGGGGTGCCTGTCACTGCAGTGGGTCTGTTCGCTGCCTAGTTTTGCATCTCGCTAGGCCCACCTCTTCTGTGGTGAGCATAGCAAGCCAGCCCAAAGGACCGCTTCTGTCTGACCTGTGTCGCTTGCTAGAGTGTCAGTACCACTCAGCTGACCTCCTTGAGGCCAGGTGTATTTTGTAAACTGGATAGAGTTGTACAACTTTATGGACTTAGGGTGAAAGATTGAATGAATATAGCCTCTAGAAAAGTGCCATGTTGGGGTACAGGCTATTTGTTATCTTCCCAGTGCACCTTAACATTTTTTATGGTCAGATGCTTTGCCTGCCATCTCTAAGACCAAGGAACGACATGGGTGGCCACTCACCAGGTTTCTGCCCCCTCCCTGCCTTCCCAGAAGAAAGCCCACTTTCTGTGGGGCATGCGAGGTGAGAGAGTGTCACCCACCCCTCTGAATTCCTCCCCATCCTTTCTCCTCCCATTGGTGTCTCTAGACTCTCTGGAATGTCTTCCCTCTCTGCAGCCAGATGAAGAGCAGAGAGACTGTTCATCAACTCTGCTCTCAGAGTTGGCACCACCAGCTGCATCTCACTTATCTGTAGCTTCACATTGAAATGTTGGCCACTGTGGTGCATGACTTCCATTTGTTATTGACCTTAATGTGACTGTTTCTCTCAGACAGCTTCACAGGGAGATAGAGGATGGTCTTTGCCGGGCTCAATTCCTTAGTGTTTGAGTGCACTGTCACCTTTAACAGCTTCCAAATGTGTGATCACTGCAGAAGCCCACTGATAGTGCACAAGGTGACAGTTTCACCTGTAATAGCGATAGGTGAAGGTAGGCTGACCCCATATTCTTGAGAACACAGGCTCTTCAGAATCCCACAAGGAATGTCTTATAACCCGTATGTCTGTAATCAGAATATTTGTAAGCAGGATGCCTGTTATTTGTCTGTAACCAGGCCAATAACGAGAGCCCTGTTCACTGCTCATAGCACCTTTCCCTTATCCTCTTGTGTGGTTCTAGATGTCGTTTTCAAAGTTGGGTGGGTGGTGACATTTCGGAAATTACTAAAACCTTGAAGCTTTTTACAAATGTCAGTTGCCCTGAACATATTGTCCCCAGGAGACATAATAGTGTGTGACATATTAATAGGAGGGGGCACTCATAGCCAGTGTGTATGCATCCACCATTGGGTAAGAAACTTCAGAACTGATTGGTATGAAAGTTGTTGCTACCCTGAGGTTGCTGTAGGCTGGAACTACTGAAACCCTTGTTTGGAGGTTTTGCGTATCTATTTTACAGCCCTTCCAGCCTCCCTTCCTGGCATTCTCTTTTCTCTCATGGATATTTCTTTGCCTTTAGCACCAAGGCTGCCAGAGTGCATCCTCTTGGTGGTGCCTGTGTGGAAGGAGTGAGTATATGTTAACACTCATTTGCAATTGAAGGTGCTGCACAATTATGATTTAATAGTGAGTGATATTAGCACATCTTCTAATGCCCAAATTAAATAACAGTGGTAATGGGATCTAGAGGCTCACTTAAAAACAAGCAGAGTTCTGAAACTATTAGTGAGGCATAGCTTACAGTCTAAGGTGCTTTCTGTACCATTTCTCATAGGCAGGTGTAAATGCAAGTATCAGTGGCAGTAGCCTTATGTTTATTTATAGAAAGCCTAGTGAAGGTAGCACTTCTGTGTGAAGCCTCATTTCACTTGTCCTCATGCTGTACCAGAGTGCAGAGCTAGAGGTGCCTTTCCAGGCAGCCAGCTTTCTCCCTGTGTGGTGGGGGAGTTGGATACCCAGAGAAGTGAGGCAACTTGCTGAATCTCTTTGGAGGAGGCTGAGCTCATCAGCTGCCAACTACGCTTCTCCCCCTTGCTTCATCTCCTCTCCTGTAGTCACCGTAGCTCAGATCCTGAGGTGGATGGAGCCTGGGTCACACGGTCAGGAATTTCTTTTTCTTTTTTTTTCCATTTATTTTTATTTTATTAAAATACAAATGTCAATCAGACAGTTTCAAAACACCTTAACCATACAGAGTCGATGAATTAATACATAGCAAACTGTTTTCATAACGTTTTGGTATTGTACAAGGTGCATACATGATATTATATTTACAGCTTTTTTTATAGCTGAAATTATATCAAAATTCAGTAATTATTTACCTAGTGGATGACCATAGCACTAAAAGCCGACATAATATCCTGTCCAACCACCTTTAGTGCAGATCTTGCCTATCATAGAATTATGTAGAAGCACAGCGTTATCTATCCCAACTGTACTGTCTATACACACACATCATGATTTTTTCTTTCTACAGCCCTTCCTTTGTCTACATCTGTCAAAAGTGGGCACTCCATTGACATTCAACTACCTTAGGTGCTTGAACTCGACACCACAATCCAACACAGTCCAGCATTCTGCAACCATAGGGAGTTATTCAAAGAAATTGTAGACCATATCCATTTACAGCTCAGCTTAATATTATGGGCTCATGATGTATACTTCATTTTTATACTTTTATACTTTTCTGCTGGATGGCTAAGACCTAGGTAGATCAAAACTTATATACCAACACATGAACTTTATATTTCCTATGTGGTCATTGAAGTCTTCTCAGGGTTTATCTTGTAGTCCTGTACATTATTCTGTAGTTCCTTTGTCTGTGTCATCCATGTGGATGAGTCACGGCCAA
>PVKA01053851.1:0-11014 GCA_004027165.1 Ctenomys sociabilis | reverse complement strand
AAAAAAAAAAAAAAAGGCAAAAGAAAAAATATAATGGGGCCGGGCGTGGTGGCACATGCCTGTAATCCCAGCACTGGAGACTGAGGCAGGAGGATTGTTGTGAGTTGGAGACCAGACTGAGCTACAAAGTGAGCTTAAGGCCAGCCTGCAAAAGACAAAAAGAAAAAAAAAGAAAAAAATATAATGACTACATAAAATAAATTGTTTGTTCACTGGAAGTTTCAGTTGAATTATCTCAGTGAGATTGAATGCATAGGTCTTAGACATCAGGTGTAGTAAAGGGTTAATGTAAAAGTAATGTGATGAGTTAATGTAAAACTAAATATAAAAAATTACTCTGCTCAAAATTACTCTGCTCAACTTTCTGTGACCCTCCTTCCTTGTAAGACTGCAAGGAGGCTTGGTGTACCATTGATAAATCATCAATAGATGAAGTTCCCAGGAAACAATGCTCCCAGAAAAAATGTACGCTGAGTAATGATCACACTGTCCCTAAAGGTACTGTTCTATAACAGGATGCAGTTTCTACCTTTAAAACCTCTGTACTTCTAAGGCTCCTGGTTGTTTGTCCGTTCCTGAGAATAGTCAAGTGGCTCATATTTAAATTCTAATTTGGAGTCAGGTCTGGTTTCTGTGTTGTGAACCCATAACACAGGTACCTTTAGGAATAGACCTATGGAAATGTCTTTGGAAATTTTAATGAACTGTGAAAAACAGCGGAAGAAATGGATAACTAAACAGATACTTCATTTTCTTTCTTTCTTTCTTTTTTTTTTTTTTTTTTTTGTCTTTTTTTGACACAGGGTCTCATTATGCAGTTCAGGTTGACCTTAAGCTCACTTTGTAGCTCAGGCTGGTCTCGAACTCACAACAATCCTCCTGCCTCAGCCTCCTGAGTGCTAGGATTACAGGCATGCACCACCACACCCGGCCAAATACTTCAGTTTCAACTAATGTCTAAGAACTTTTTTTTTTGTGGTGCCTCTATAGACTCTTCACCAATACTACACATTGTTCAAAGCACTTTATTGCTTCACA
Source organism: Ctenomys sociabilis (assembly GCA_004027165.1). Taxonomy (NCBI): domain Eukaryota; kingdom Metazoa; phylum Chordata; class Mammalia; order Rodentia; family Ctenomyidae; genus Ctenomys; species Ctenomys sociabilis. Next base: position 9,976 of record PVKA01053851.1, on the reverse strand, counting down.
ATATAAGGTGTGCTTAACACACCTCTGGGACGTAGGCGTTATTTTTGTCATTTCATAATTGAGGAAAGTGAGTCACAGACGAGCTGGATAACTTGCTCATGGTCAAGCTACTAGTGTGTGCAGGTGTCAAGACTTGAGTCACACTGTGTATAGCTCAGTCAGAGTCCTTGCTGTCAGACCTAGTAGGCTCTAGCATCTTCAGAGCAATACCTAGCTAGCTCCTCAAACAGACTGTCAAACCGATGGCTTAGGAACATGCACAGCGGAGAAAGACAGTGACCAGACCATTCACTTACTTTCAGATTCTTCAACCTCTTTCTGCGAACTCCATTTCCCAGACTTCCCTGCAGTGAGCTGGTCACTCTTCAGCCATCAGGAAGTACTCTTGGGAGACTACTGTTAACTGTGAGCTACCTGAGTATCTTCTTTTTGGCTTTTTAAGCAATTTCATCATATTTGTGACTATTTCTCTGTTGTCTTCTTTTGTTTGTTCTTGAGACTGGGGCCAGGGAGACACCTCAGTGGCATAAGCACCTAACTTTTTGAGACTGGGTTGCTATGCATTTCACGTTGATACTCCCAGGGATCTTCCTGTCTCAGCCTCCACAGAGCTTGGATTACAGGGATATGCTGCCATACCTGGCCAGTTTCTTTATTTGGAATGAGCTTTTTTTCTCACTAGATCCTGACATATTGAGGTAGTCATCACTAGTATCTGCAATAGTTTAGGAACTAGACACATTATTCTAAAAGCATTCTCTTTTTGGGGATATTACATAGGCAGTATCATAAATTTAGACATCTAGACTCAATAGGGAATATGGGCTGAATGATATGACAACTGAGGCTGAAGAAGTCTGTACTCATCATAAAAACCTCAAAACTGCTGGTAGGCTGGGGAGATAGCTTAGCAGTTGCGTCTGCCTGGCAAGCACAAGGACCTGGGTTCAATCCTTGGTGCCACCTCAGAACCCCAGGCGTACTGTACTAGCCCAGAAAATTGGGCATGGTAGCACACACCTGTAATCACAGCACTGGGGAGGCTGAGACAGGAGGATCACTACAAGTCTGAGCTCTGTAGCAAGACCCTGTACAAAATAAGTAAATTATTATTATTATTATTTTTTTTTTTCAGAATCAGGGATTGAACTCATGCCCTCAGGCTTGCCAGGCAAGCACTTATTCTACTGAGCCATCTCCTCGGCCCCTAAAATTTTTTAAAAATACCTGCTATTTGTCTGGAGAGGCCAAGTCAGCATATAAACAGTTATCTTTTTTTTTTTCCCCCTGTAGTACCAGGAAGTCACGAGTTCACCCTGGCCAGGCAGGTGCTTGTGCCACTGAGCTCTATTCCCAGTCTCAGGGCGCAGTTATCTGAAGGAAGCTGTAGAAAGGGAGCTAATCATGCCAATGCATGCTGTCACAACCTGTAATCCCAGCACTCTGGAGGCTGAGGCAGGAGGATTGTTGGAGTTCAAGGCCAGCCTGTGCTACAAAGAGAGTTCAAGGTCAGCCTGAACTACAGAAACCATCTCAAAAAGTAAATAAATAAAATAGAACTAATCAGATTTTAAGATGATGTGAATTAGAATTGAAAGAGAAAAGACAAAATGAGGAATCTAAAGATTCTGACAACTTAAAATGATGGATCTGAAGTATCTACAATGACAAGGGGCTTGCAGTTAGCTCAGTTGTTTAAATGACTGTCTGCACAAACCCAATCATGCTTGTGGGACCACGATTTGATCCCCAGCTCCACATCCCACACCACACCCGTGCTTAAGGCAGCCTGAGCCAGCACTCCACCCTCAAAAAAATCTTTCTGAAGTATCTTCAATGACAGAAAATATAAAAATGTACAACCTAATGTTATGTTTGAAAAACCAATGTGTGAAAAGGAGAGCTGACTTGTTTGGATAAAGAGAAACTGGGGATTTCATCTGGTTTCAGTCTGATGTAAGTCTGTGAATGAAGGGCTGGAGAGAGAGCTCAGCAGCATAAGCACCTGCCTGGCAAACACAAGGTCTCAAGTTTGATCCCTGATGCCAAAAAAAAAAAAAAAAAAGGCTATTATTTATGTGAATGAAATGGCATGCTTGCACAAATGCTAACGACCTGAAAAGCAAGGCCAGCCTGGGCTTCTGATTGAGACCTTGTCTCAAGATGAAAAAGAAAAAGGAAAGAGCAGAACTGGACCCTGAATTCAGACTGCCCTGTTTCAAATCTCAGCATAGCCCTGGCAAGCTTCTTATTTCTTCCTGGCTGTGTCTGCTTCTGTGTAAAGTGGGGCTAGCGATACTGTTAGGGTTTTAGTTTCCTATTGCTGCATAGCAAATGTCTCTAAAATGAAGTGGCTTAAAATCATGAACATTTTCCTGCTCTTGGGCTCTGTAGATAAGAGTCACAAGCAGCTTAGCTTGGCAGCCCTGGCTTAGTTGGAGTGAAGCCGTGTCTCCAAGATGCCTCACTTGCCTACTTGGCAAGCAGCTGTTAGCTACTGGCTGGAGGACCCAGGTCAGCTGTGTGTGTGCTTCTCCCACAGGCTGTTTGAGTGTCCTGGGACACAGTAGCTGACTTCTCCCAAAAAGAGCAGTACAAGAGGGGAAGTCATGATGTTTTTAACTTAGCTTGCTTCAGAAACCTTGCTCCATTGTTTTCTGCAACACCCCTCTATACAAAGTCAGCCCCGTGTGTTGCAGGAGACTGCAGAAGAGTACAGATGCCTGTAATACTAGGAGCTTGGGAGGCTGAGGCAGGAGGATCACAAGCCGAAGACCAACCTAGCACATTCCTGTCTCAAAAAACCTGGGCAACCCACTCAGGATCCCTTCTGTCTCTCTTAGAAGCTTTCTCTCCTCCCCCCCTCCCCAGTATAGCTTGCTTGCTTGCTTGCTTGCTTTCTTTCTTTCTTTCTTTCTTTCTTTCTTTCTTTCTTTCTTTCTTTCTTTCTTTCTTTCTTTCTTTTTTTTTTTTTTTGCGGTACTGGAGATTGAACTCAGGACCCTGCACTTATCAGGTAGGCACTTATTTTACTGAGTTATCTCCCCAGCCCAAATATAGCTTTCTTTTACCCAATGTTTTCTGCTCTTAACTTCAAATAAATAAATAGGACTGCAAATGGACTCAGCATTCCCCAGTTTCAATCCCCAGGTCCCCAGTACTGGGAGAGGGGGATATGTGTAGGTAAAGATCATAAGGTGTATCCAGAAGCCAGCCTAACACTGTCTGCCCCCACGTTCATGAGCCTTACATATGGACATTAGTTTCACCTCTCCAAGGCAAACACATCTCCTCCCATTATCCTATCGGCGTGAAACTTAGAATCTTGTCATCTAAAACAGAGCAAGAGCCGGGCGTGGTGGCACAGGCCTGTAATCCCAGCACTCGGGAGGCTGAGGCAGGAGGATTGTTGTGAGTTCGAGACCAGCCTGAGCTACAAAGTGAGCTCAAGGCCAGCCTGAACTGCACAGTGAGACCCTGTCTCAAAAAAAAAAAAAAAACAAAAAAACAGAGCAAGACACAGAGCAGGCTTCTCTGGAATGGTGGCACTTGGGGCAAGTGTGGGATAACGTCTACAGATAGTGCTGTGTTTAAGGGGTAGAAATGGATAAACAAAGTACTCACTAGGCTACAGAAAGTCTAAAATCAGCACAAGCGTGGCAAGACTGTGCATGCCTATCATCATCCCAGGACTTGGGAGGCCAAGGCAAGAAGAATGCAAGTTCAAGGCCAGCTGTGTGCTACATAGCAAGTTCAAGGCCAGCCTAGATTCATAGAGCCTGTCTTAACAGACAGAAAAATGGGGCCAGGGAGATGGCTCAGTGGTATAATCGCTTCCCTGGCAAGCGCAAGGGCCTGAGTTCAATCACGGGTTCTGCAAAAAAAGCAAAAAAGAAATAAAGAAAAGAACAAAAAAAAAAAAAAAAAAAAATGAAAAAGGAACTATTAATAAGGGCTCCTTGTTCTCTCTCCAGAGCCACCTTTCTTTCCCCATAAAAGGCCATGCAGTTTTCAACCAGCTCTTTGTTGCTGAAGTTTGGAGGCCCAGAGGCCTCTCCACATTTTATATGTTCCCTGCCCCTCTTGATCCAAGCTGACAGTGTTTCTGTCAACGTAATTGTCTTGTTTGTGGATCTCAGCAGTCATAGTGGGGCTTGCTCCATAAGCATAAAATCTCTTCAGGATAAATTCTCTGGTTGAGCATATGCTGAGATTACTGAGGGATGACACTATATATATATATATATATATATATATATATATATATATATATATATATTTGGTACAGGGTCTCACTATACAGCTTGGACTTCCTGTGCTCTTCCTGTCTCAGCCTCCCCAGTGCTAGGATTTTACAGGCTGACATGCCATGCAATACTGGAGATTGAACTCAGGTCCTTGTGGTTGCCAGGCAGGCCTCTCCTCTTTTCTCTTTCTCTTTTTTCTTCTTTTTTTTTTTTTTTTGTCTTTTTTTTCTGAGACAGGGTGTCACTATGCAGTTCAGGCTGGCCTTAAGCTCACTTTGTAGCTCAAGTTGGTCTCAAACTCACAACAATCCTTCTACCTCAGCCTCCCAAGTGCTGGGATTACAGGCATGCACCACCATGCCCAGCTCTCTCTTTTCTTTTTTTTTAATATGTAGGTCTTGCTATGTAGCTGAGGTTGGCCTCGAACTTGTGTTGATCCTCCTGCCTCTGCCTTCCAAGTACTGGGATCACAAGTATTAACCAGCTTGGCCTCATTCTTACATAGTGTTTTCCTGAGAGTACCCTGGATTTGATTTCTGCAACAGAATCCTTTTTTTTTTTTTTTTGGCGGTACCAGGGATCGAACTCAGGACCTTGCATTTTGCCAGGCCACTGAGCTATATCCCTGGTCCCCAGAAGCCATTTTTAAATTTAAAATAATTTGCTATCTGGAAATGCTAAATTAAAATCCAACAAACTTTGACTCTTTTTGTGTTTGTTTTTGTTTGAGAGGGTCCTCCTAAGTGGCCTAGGCTGGCCTTGAATTTGCAGTCCTCCCACCCCAACCTCTGGAGTAGCTGGGCTTCTAAGCATGCACCACCACATCCAGTTTCTGGCTTCTTTTAGAATAACATAAAAAAAAAAAAAATATTGTATTTCCCCACAATGCCTCTATCTTCTCACACTTTACTATAAGCAACTGAAAGAAAGCAGGTGTCACCTTCAACTCGTTGCCTGGAAATCTCCTTAGATCTCTCATTCATTAGTTGGGTTTTCTGCCTCCCACATTGCTTAAGGTTAGCTCCCTATATAGCAAGGCTCTTCTTTCTCTCAGTTTCAAAAACAACTCATTTCCCTTTAAATTATTTATATATTTATGTTTCTGGGACAAAGGCCGGGTGTGGTGGCTCACTCTTGGAATCCCAGCACTGAGGAGGCTGAGGCAGGATTCCAAAGCCATTCTGAACTGTATAGTTCAATCCCCAGCACTGTGAAAAGATAGAGATGATTATGGGTCTACTTATAGATACTTTGAGGCATTTTAAATTTACACTAACTCTTCCCAGAGTCTTTCCAGCATTTGCTTTTTGCCTGATTCCAAATTCACTTTTTTTTCCTTCTTTTTCACAAGACTGGGTTTCCCTGAACATCCTCTATGTATTCCATGCTGGCCTCACATTTGCAGGGATCCTCCTGCCTCCCTCTCCCAAGTGCTGAGATTATAAGCTTGAGCCACCTTCCTGGCACTAAAATCACTTTTATATTCTAGGTATTTATCATAGCAATAATCTGCCTTGGGTACTCAAATCTAAGTTAAGTATTTATTGTTGGCTGATCCATTCCCCAGAATTTCAGCATTGGTGGTATAGTGGTGAGCATAGCTGCCTTCCTAGAATTTTAGTAGTTTAAAAAAAAAAAGAACAGGCATGGGATACAGCTCGACAGCATAAGCACCTGTTTGGCAAGTGCAAGGTCCCAGGTTCAATCCCCAGTATCACCAAAAAAAGGAAAAATAAAAAAAATTGGTCTGAGGGTATAACTCAGTGGCACAAGCAACTGCCTAGCAAGCACAAGATCCTGAGTTTGATTCCTGGTATCAAAAAATAAAGTTGTAATGTTGGGGTTTTTGTTTGTTTGTTTGTTTTTGTTTTGTAGTTTTAGGGAAAGATCTACAGGGTGTTTAGGGTCTCACTACTAGATTGGAGTCCAAGTGATCTGCCTATTTACAGCCTCCCAAGAGCTGGGATTACAGGCATGTTCCACCACACCTAGTTTCAATCCCCGTCTCAGTGCGCCCCAAGGGGCAGGACCAGCACAACAGGCCTGGGGATTGAGCCCCAGTCCCTGTGCCTGCTTGCAGGCACTTTAATCTGCTGAGCTATTTGGCCTGCTCAATGTGTGTTTCTTTTTTAAAGAACAGTTAGTTGGCATGATAGCAGACATGGTAATCCCAGCACTAGGCATGCTGAGGCAGGAGGATTACTGCAAATTTGAAGCCAGCCTAGACTACATAGGAAGATGCTACCTCAAGAAACAAAACAAAGAAATACAGTAACTAAGAACTAGAGTCTTACCAGTGGCTTTCAAAGCACTATGGGATCTTGCCTTGCTATTTGTCTGATCCCCTCTGCAGTTGTTTTCTTCCTTCTCATTTCATTGCAGTCAGATGACCCTGCCCCTTAATACAGCAGGCACATGTTCACTGTGGGCATGGCATTTGCTGTTCTTTTTTGCTTGACATGTCCTTTCTGAGAAACACGTGGCCTGTGTCCTCACAGCCTCAGGTTCTCCATGGGGTCTTCCCTGGCTTTGCTATCTAAAATCACATCCCCACACTAGGGGTGGTATCACACACCTGCAGTGCCAGGGCTCTGGGGGTAGGCGTAAGAGGATCCCAAGTTCAGGCCTAGCCTGGGCAATTCAGTGAGACCCTGCCTTAATATAAAAATAAAAATAAATACAAATAAAATAAAAAGGTCTAGAGATGTAGCACAGGGCACAGGTCCCAGGTTCAATCCCTGGCACTTCAAACTAAACACAAACAACTTCAACTTGCCCCTTAGTGCTACCACTATCCATTTCACTCCCTTTTTTACCATATATACCATCCTCTCTCTCGCAGGAGTGTGAGTTCCATCAGGGTGAGGATTGGTGTGGTTACTGTTATGTCCTCAGCACCTAAAGCTATGCCTGCACTCAGAGGCACTCAAGGAGCCCTTGCTGGGGTTGAGGAGATGGCTCAGTGGAATAAGGAGCCCTTGTTGGAGGCATGGACACATCCCCAACTGCTAGGCTTAGGCACTGCACTGATGATGTCTTTTTTTTTTTTTTTTTTTTTTTTTTGGTGGAACCAAGGATTGAACTCAGGTCTTTGTGTTTGCCAGGCAAACACTTATTCTACTGAGCCATCTCCCTGGCCCCCAATGATGTTTTTTCATCCACTCAACTATTACTTTATTTTTTTTTTTAACCTAGCCCTATATTGAGAACTTTCATTATGCTTTTGCAAGATACTGAGATTAGGTAAGAAAATCAGTGACAATACAAACCCAACCAATAAAATTAACAGGCTTGCTCTAATGAACAAATATAGAACAATGCACCTACAACATGGTAAGTGGGCCTTCCTTGCAGACATAGATACAATCAATGTATGTGAAAGCTGAGCAAGTGTAAGCAAATGACTTCAAGATGAAACTGCTGAATACTTATTCCACTGAGCCATCTCCCTGGCCCCCAACTTAAATGTTTTCTGAAAGAAAAGACCAAAAAGGTATCAAGCCAAATGCAAAACCTAAGAATTTAGTAAACAGAGTGACAAAAATGTACAAAGAAGAAATAAACAAAAACTAAATAAATAAAAGTAGGAAAGAAAGGAAGGAAGGAAGGAAGGAAGGAAGGAAGGAAGGAAGGAAGGAAGGAAGGAAGGAAGGAGAGTAACAAAGCAGTTTTTGTTTTGTCTTGTTTTTGGCAGAACTGGGAATTGAACTCAGGACCTTGTGCTTGCCAGCGAAGCGTTTATTCCACTGAGCCATCTCCTTGGCCCCTCAACTATTACTTTAGTCACTGTTGCTGACGCCTAATAATGGACACCTGCAACTTACAGAGGACAAGTTTATTATTTTTAAAAATCACTTATTTATTTGATACAGGGTCTCACTATGCAATTCAGACTCAGTGATCTTCCTGTCTCAGCCTCCCCAGCGCCGGGATTATAGATGTGCACCACCACGCCTGGTCTTAGTGGCCAGCACATCATGTGGTACTGGGGATCAAGCTCAGGTCCTTTCACTTGCCAGACAGGCATTTAGGCTGCTGAGCTGTCTCCCCAGACCAGGACAGGTTTATTTTTGGCTCACAGGTTCAGAGGGTCCAGTGTATGGTGAGCAGGTCCCACGGCAGAAGGTGGCGTGAAAGAGCATGGCACAAAGCAGCTCATGCCGTGGTGAGCAGGAAGCAGAGGAAGAGGAGAGGAGCCAGCGAGGCGAGCACACCGCACGGATCTTTCCTTGTGGACCAGGCCCCACTTCTGAATATGAGACTCGGTGGGGGGGGCACCTGAGATCTACACCATGACAAATTACCCATTCTGGTATTGGTTGCTTTAGGGGGAAGGTAGAGGGGATTAAACTCAGGGATACTCGACTACAACACAACATCTCCAGCCCTTTTTATTTTTAGTAATTTATTTCGAGAAAGGGTACTGTTAAGTTGCACCTGCCTCAGCCTCCTGAGGAGCTGGAATTACAGGCATGACTCACTATGGTTGGCTGTGAGTTGTACTCTAAAGAGGAAGCTGAAGCTCCAGAGGATAGTAAGCAGTAAAGACTGGATTGAAATCCAGATTGTCTAATTACCCCTTATTAGTATAAGATACTTCCTGCTGGACTGGAAGCCATGCTCTAAGAGATTAGTAAAATGAAACAATCTATAAATAATAATAATTATTATAATAACAAAAAAGAGAAACAATCCAGAAGAAGGTGACAGAAATGTTGAGGGATTTCTAAACAATGTCATATAATGTGTTTTTGGAACTAGAAAGGATTTTCAATTTAAAAAAAAATATTTTTAAATCATTTCAGTTTTGAGGTAGGGTCTTGCTATGCAATTCAGGCTGGCCCTGAACTTATTATGCAGCCCAGGCTGGCCTTGAACTTGCAATGATCCTCCTGCCTCAGCCTCCCAAGTGCTGGGATTATAGGTGTTTGACACCACTCCTGTCCAAAAGTTAACTTTAGTGATAGAATACATGAAAACTGTCCCAGAACTGTGGGAAGCTGAGGCAGCAGGAACTAACTCAGCGTAGGCAATTTAGCAAGACCTATCTCAAAATTAAAAAAAAATTATTTACTTATTTTTTTGAGGCAGGGTCTCACTATGCAGTTCAGACTGGCCTTGTGCTCACTTTCGGCGCCTCCAGGCTGGTCTTGAACTTGCAGAGATCCTCCTGACTCAAACTCCGAGTGCTGAGATTACAGGTGTGTGCCACTGTGCCAAGTTCCAGGGTACATGGCGTGTACCCATATCTGGGGCCGAGGGGTGTGCCTTGGCATCCGGGATTGCTGGGCATGTGGGGCTGAAGATCAAACTCTGGTCCCTGTTTTTACCAAGTGGGTACTTATGTCTCTGAGCTATCTCTCTGGCCCCAGTAAAAAAAAAATTAAAAAGCCCTGGGGTTGGGGCTCAGTGTGAAGGTCTTGGGTTCAAGTCCCAGCATTGAAAAAACAAAAATGTTTTTAAAAAAGCACACCTGTGACCCCAGCAGTAGGCTGAGGCAGGAGAATCACTTCAAGTTTGAGACCAGTCTGGGCGATAGTGTAAGCTCAAGGCTATCCTGAATTGCATAGTGAGAGCCTGTCTCAAAAAAAAAAAAAAAAAAAGCCGGGCGTGGTGGTGCATGCCTGTAATTCCAGCACTTGGGAGGCTGAGGCAGGAGGATTGTTGTGAGTTCGAGACCAGCCTGAGCTACAAAGTGAGCTTAAGGCCAGCCTGAACTGCATAGTGAG
>PVKA01053850.1:0-11054 GCA_004027165.1 Ctenomys sociabilis | reverse complement strand
TTAACACAGCGAAGTTGCTAAATGTTTGAAGCAAATACACTTATCCTGACTTGAACATTGTATAATATATACATATATCATAATTTTATGTGGTATCAAGTAAATATGTACAATTATATGTCCACTTTGAAATTAAAATATTGTTTAAAATATGGAAAAGAATACCTCAAAATTTATATTGTTATCTTTATCTAGATCTTCTACAAACTGAATTAATATTTTAAAGTTTATCATAGTATCAGTGACAACTTTTTGGTTATGTTATTTGTATCTTTTAAAGTAAAAGGTTTAACTTCACTAAAACAGACTAAAATTCAACACTATGTTTCACTTGTTACTTCCAAGAATATATAAAAGTATAGAAATACGGTGTTAGTTGAACTAAGTAAACTTTCATCAAATGTTTTTCAAAAAGGTATATGTTCTTCACAAATTACAACAATATATGTTTGTTGATAAGAAAATATACTTAACATATACAATAATATGTTAACGTTTCCAAACACAGATTCAGAAAAATCCAATTTTGTTTCCTTTTTATGTTCCTCTTTTGTTTGGTGCTTTTTAAAATCAATGCATCTTTTCAACTTGAAATCAGTTCAGAGTGAAGGAAAATAGCAATAACATAATTTAGAATATTGTCTTGCATTTGTAAAAAGCCATCATCTAACAATTCAAGCTATTTAATATTGCTTCCTTTTCATATCTGAAAACATGACATTGCCATTAGAATAAAATTATGTAGAACTTATGCAAATAGAAGACAGCCATTAAGTTTTTACCAGTTACTTCTCAAAGAAAATCTCATACTCAAAAAACTATATCTTAATCTTTATAGAATTAAAATTACATATAGTAAATGTATGCAGATTAATAAACAGGAAGACAAATTTAAACATTTCTTCTATACTCTAGTAGTTACTAACACAGTCAAGATAATACATATCATGACCTCAAAAGGTTTTGTGTCCATTTCCTACCACGTCCCTAGCATGAACCTTGATTTCATGTCTAGCCGAACACCAACCTGCTTGCCCGCCAGTCCCATATATATGGTGTTAGCAGATTTTTCTGTTTAATATGTAGGCTTTCCAGGTAATGTGTTCTGTGTTACAACTGCTCAGCTCTGCTTTTTGTCCTGTTTTTTTGTTTTTGGTGCATACGTGCATGCGTGTGTGTGTGTGTGTGTGTGTGTGTGTTTTGGGGGTGATTAAAGTCAAGACTTTCACACTGAACTGAGTACCTATCCCTTTTAAGAATCTTTTATTTGGGGACAGGATTTCCCCTAAATCATGGGCTTGTCTTAGTCTGTCTCAAACTCCCAGAGTTTTGGAATTACAGATGTGTGCCACAGGCTTGGCTTTAACTCTTTTTATAGCATGAAAGCAGTCACAGATAAGATTTAAATAGAAAAGATATATTTCAATAAAAGCTTTCTGTCTACGCAAACTTTTTTTTTCTGGAATGGGGAATCAAACTCAGGCCTCTGTGCTTGCCAGGCAAGCACTTATATCACGAGCCAACTCCCTGGCCCAAACATTTGTGTTTTATATATTTTCTATGTTAGGAAAGTTTTAATTTCTTTCTTTAACCATTTAAATAAATGAAAACTATTTGCTCAGGAGTTTTCTAAAACTTTATAAGTTGTATTTGTCTCATAGTGTGTAGTTTGATGATGTGTCTTATTTTTGATGTTCTGCACAAACAGCATCATAGAAATGTTTTGTTTCCAGCTCTTCCTTTCAGTATTTCTCTTGTATATGTCAATAATTTTGTTATGTCTTATTCTTTAATAAAGTTTTATTCTTAAATCAATTTTGTTGTCTTATTTTTTAATAAATACAGACATACCATTGCTGTTTTTATCCCATAAATTGTAAATCTATATTCAATTTTTAGAAATAGCAAAACTAACTCAAAATATTCATGTATGATGATATGTGTTCACATCTTACATTACTTTTGGTTAAAGCCCTTAGAGAGGAAGGGTGATGCATGCCTGTAGTTCCAGCACCATGCTCTGACTCCATCAGTGGTTCTGGTGCAGCATGTGGTGCCAGGGATCTAACCCTGACTCCTCTGATTGCTTAAGCAAGCACTTAGTACTCTAAGCTATCTCGCTGGCCCTACTTGCATGTTTTTTTTTCCCTTCCTGTTTCCCTATCTTTTCTCCTTTCTCTCATCTTCTTTGTTTGATCCTGAAATTCTGGTTCTTTTCATTTTACTAAATCTGTTATGCCTTTCAGGTTTTATTTCTCCTTTCAGATTCTTAAAAGCTGGAGTTTTGGGCCAGCCAAATAGCTCAACAGATTAAAGTGCCTGCAAGTAGGTGCATGGGTAAGGGGTTTGATCTCCCTGGCCTGCAGTACCTGCCCTGCCCCAGGGGCACACTGAGAGGGCAATTGAGACTGGGCATGGTGGCATGCATCTGTAATCCCAGCACTTGGGAGGCTGTAAAAAGGAGAATCACTACAAGTCCAATCTAGTAGTGAGACCTTCAACAACCTCTAGATACTTCCCTACAATACAAAAGACAAAATAAAACTTGAGTTTCAATTTTATTAACATAAAAATGAATCAGTATAAATAAAATGTACAACTCAAGGCACTTAAGAGTTGACATTAAGTGTAGTGTAATCACCACTGTGCCAACTCCTCAAATTTTCCTTTATCCAGAATAAAAGCTCATCATGTCTGCATCTTGTACTCTGAATAACTACTAAGGCAGTAATGATTCATTATTATAACTGTCCTAATAACCTGTTTTGAAACTGTCTCATTGCTATTTTTCTCAGTAAAATTAATAAAAAAAAGACTCATACTCCAAACACTCAGCTCTTGTCATGTCGTACAACTCTCATTCTACATTCTGTTCTTGTTTTGAATATATGCTAAACACTGATTTATAAAACAATCCTTTGTTTTTTCCTTTCCCTCAATATAATGTTTTCGAGGTCATCGATGTGCCATACATATGTTGGTATTCCATTTCTTTTTATTGTGGAATATAATTTCCACTGTGTGGATAGTTTCAACCCAGTTGATCCATGCATTATTTCTACTTTTTGGTTATTGATAATATGAACAATAGTTAAACAATGTACACTGTTTGGATTAAGAAACACAATATTGCATAAATTATGTATTGTTTATTTATAAGACCTAACTTAATTGTAAGACTAGAGAGTGCTGTTGTTTTCACTTTTTTTTTTCATGATTTTGTTGAGAAATAAATAGCAGTGAGACAGTTTCAAATCAAATTAGTAGGACAGTTTCAATAATTAATACGTTGCATATTGTTTTCTTAGTGGTTATTCATTGTACAAGATGCAGACATGATATCCTGTTTACAAATACTATTCGAACAAATCTTTCTATTCATTGAATTAAGAGAATGTATCTGTATATCTGTCCTAACTATTTTGAATATACAGATACAAAATCATGACTTTTTGGTTTTTTGATAAGAGGAAACAAATTCAGGGCCTCATTTGGTAGTCTGGCACTGTACCCCTGAACTACATCCCTGGTCTAAGAATGCTATTTTAATTAATACTAGTACTTTGTGTAATGTACTGGTATTTTCTTATGGCACAATATATGAATGTCTTTTGTGATTTCATGTAATTGAGGATAAGGTATATTCTTTAGTGTCATTCTTTAAATTTAATATTTATTCATAACATTTAACTCATTGAATTTTTGTTTGAGTCCTTTAAACTTATTTTACATCTTTTGGAGCTGTTTCATGCTAAAGTCTTCTTCTGTGTTTTTATTTATTATGTGATTACTTTGCTTTGTAAATGTAGTTTATATCTGGCTCTAATATATTTACAAGTATTATGTAATCATAGTAAATTTTTAGCTTTGTACTGAAATATAATGCTATTTGCTTTAAAATTTACTTAAACAGTTATTTTTTATCCCTGTATTATTATTTTCTTTAGTTTGATAAGTTAGTCCCTTATTGTTTCACTGTTTTGAGTTATTTAGTCTTAGCTATGCTTGTAAGAGCTGATAGCTGGCTCTACTTTGTAAGGTAGAATAAGTAATGAAGTTATATCATATTTTTTATTATTATGGATACATTATTATTCTCATTTCTGTTATATTTTATGTCATATGTATCAAGTTACGCTTTTGTGTTTTTCTTCTGAGATTTATTTTCTCTGTTCCTTAATATTTAAAAATATTTATGAGGATTTGTATTTGTCTTAGTGTCAAAATATTTCCTTTTATTTTTTAAATTTAATTTTATTTATACTGATAAATAGTTATTATACATACTAGGTAATTATGATACATATATGTATATCCCACCTAATTAACAAACAGTCTTACATATCACTTTTTGTGGTGAAACATTTAAATTTACCCTGAGTAAAAGTGACATACCTGTTATATGATAACTGTTTCATACAATAGGTCATTAAAGATCATTATTCCTGTCTATTTATTTTTGTCCTTTTCTCAAGTATCTCTTTTCTCCATACCCCTACTTCCAAGTCTCGATAACCAGAATTCTACTATGCTTGTTATTTGTTTAATTGTTTTAAGATTTGATATGTGTGTGTCATGTATTTGGTTTATTTTATGTAGTGTAATGTCATCCATAGTTCATCCATGTTGAAACAGATGACATATTTTTTCCTTTCAAGGGATGAATAGTATTCTATTGCAAATACTGATACCACATTTTCTTCATTTGTTCACCTATTGATGGACATCTAGACTGATTGCAGATCTGGAGTGAGAAACTGAAAGTGAAAAGAAGAACCAAATATACAAAGTATGTGTAACAGGTGTTATAAAATAGGAAGAAGCTCTTCAAAAGAAAGGGGAATTAAGTAGAATTGACACAAGATTGTTATTTATCACATAATAGAGGGATGCATGTAATTAGTTACTCATAGGAAGACACCTTTAGAAAAAAGAGATTCAAATAAAAAAAACAAAGTTTTGTTAATAAGGGGAAGATGGTTTGATAGGAGGTGAGAGGATTTTGGAAAAAAGAAGAATCAAGATATTCCTTATGCAAGGAGGAATTCCCTATGATAAATATAATCATTTCAATCTAAATTATATCAATAGATTTAATAAAAATGTCTATGTTGTGACTAATGCTGCTATTAACATGAGATTTCTTTGGCATAGTGACTTCAGTTCCTTTGAGGCTTTTCCTAGCAGTGAGAGTATTGGATCATATGCCAATTCCTTTTTCAGTTTTCTGAGCACCCTTCATACTGTTCTCCATAGTAGTTGTATTAGTTTATATTCCCACCAATAGTGTGCCTGGTTCTTCTTTTCTCTATACTCTTGCCAACATTTATAATGGCTTCTTGTTCAAAACTTGATAGCTATTCCAAGAAGCATAATGTAATATTCTTGCTTTAGTTTGCATTTCTGTAATGTTTAGTGATAAGTTTTATTTTCATATGCTCATTGACTTTCTTTATGTCAATGTTAGGCTTATAAATCTTTTATCCTTTTCTTTTTTTGAAACAAGGTCTTGCTATGTATTTGAGCCTGGCTTTGAACTCACTATGTAACCCAGGCTAGCCTCAAACTCACAGTGTAACTTCTGCCTCAGTCTCTCAAGTGGTGGGATTACAGGTGTACATCACCCTGCCTGGCCCCTTTATCCATTTTTAGTTTACTTTTTTATTTTCTTCCTTTTGAGTGGAGTTCCTCATATATTTTGAATAATAGCCTCATATCAAATATATAGTATACACATATTTTTTTCCCAAACACTAGGTTGTTTTCTTTTCTTTCTTTTTTTTTCTTTATTTCTTTCCCCTTGTACAGAAACCTTTTAGTTTGAAACTATCTCATTTCCTTTATTTTTTTTTTTTTTTTGGTTTTTTTAAGCTCATATCTAAGAAATCTTTGCCAGTCTCTGATGTTGTAGATTTTTATCTTATTTTTTCTTCTGATAGTGTTACCATCACAGATCTTATCTTTTAGTCATTAATATAGTTGACTTTATTCTTTGTGTGGAATAAATGTTCACTTTTCATGTGATTGTCCAGTTTCTTTTTTGGAACCATTTATTAAAGAGGTCTTCCCCAACCCTGCCATTTGGTATTCTTTGATTCTTTTTGCAAATAAACTGAAAATGTATGTCCAGATTTTATATATTATTCCATTTGCCAATATAGCCAGTTCTGGGCATATCATAGTGTTTTGATTGTTACAGTTTTGTAGTATATTCTTAGATTTGGTGGCTTGATGTCTCCAGTTTTTTTTTTTTTTTTTTTTTTTTTTTTTTTTTTTTTTTTTTTTTTTTTTTTTTTTTTTTTTTTTTTTTTTTTTTTTTTATTGTTTCAAGATTGTATTAGCTTTTTGGTGTCTTTTGTGTTTCCATATCATTTTTTTTCTGTTTTGTGAAAAATATGATTGTCAGGCATTACATTGAATGTGTATATTTCATTGAATAGGTTGAAAGTTTAATATCTATTTTTCCAATATATGTCATTTATTTGTTTTCCTCTGGTTTTTCATTAGTATCTAGACTTTTATGTATCATGCACCAGAAAATCTGATTCTACCATCTAGCAATGTCATTGCACTAAAGTTTTTGTTTCTTTTCTTAAATCCAGACATGCATTTTTGGTAAAATTTTAGGTATTTACTTTTGATTTAATTGCATTGTGATGAAGGCTTATTGTGTCATTTTTTCATTTTTAAAGATATTTTGAGTTTTGATATATTAATTCCTTTGGTTCTATCTGTGATCAATTGTATTCACACTGCTGATAGCGGGTAGGATAAGGTAAGTTTTATATAGTGGCCACCAGAATAAAGACAAAGGCTGTTAGCCAGTTTTGCAAGAGAGTTTCTGAAGAGAAGGAAGAAAGGTAAAAAATCCATATGGAGGAGTTTAGTATGGAGAAGGAAGGAGGGTTGTGGACATGCAGGGTAAACAACTCAAGAACTGTACATGTGAGAAAAACTGGAGGAGGAAGTAGAATTGACCCAAGATTGTAATTTATCACATAAGAGAAATGCATATAATTAATTACTGATAGGAAGACACCTTTAGAAAAAGAGATTCAAATAAAAAGCAGGGGAGGAATAAGCCATATGACAATTTCTTAAAGGATATCATTGATGCTTATAATCTGGTGGGAAATTTAAGGCCATATGAATTTGGGTTTCTGTGCTGAGGCCATTAGGGAGCCTGTTGCAGAAACAACATGGAAGGCCCAGATGGTGAAGGAAGGATGAGGGAGAAAAAACAGGTACAGGAATTTTGCTACCTTCAAGTCCTCAGGTGTGTCCTAGACCTCTTCTGGCAGCTCCTGACTTGTGATCAATCATGAGCAGTGCACTGGATACTGGATATGCCCTTTGTAATCTCAGGGCCTTCCTGTGGTATTGGAAGGTACTTTCTTGTTTATCTTCTGGGTAATACTGCAGCAATAGAGGTCTTAATGATGGGAGAGGTGGCATGTTAACTAGTGAATAGCTTCATTATTTCTCTGTTCTCCTTAGCCAGGAGGTCTATCCTGTTCAGCTTGGAGTCTGAGTCAAAAAAGATCATTAAAAAGCTTACATTGTTCTGTCATGATTCTCATTTGGATTCAGGACTCATGTCCATAGAATCTATTGCTCATGGATATAGTTCACAGTCAGCTGAAGGTGTCTCTGGTAATCAGCTGGAGATGGAGAATTGTACTGGGATACCCAGGTCTGTCTGACCATCAGCTGCTCCCATACTCTCCAGAGACTATATTCCAATGATCAGTCTAGTTCCTGGCTAAAGGATACCGTGGATGCTATTTTAGAAGGTGGACATAAGGAAATCTTTGAATAGATGAGTCTGTTTTATCCATAATCCTTGACACCCCTAGGTAGTCATGCATGTTACATAGGTTATTGAGAAGTTGAAGCCATTCCAGAGATCTGCAGCTCCAGGGTCACTGAACTTCAATTGTTGACCCTGAGTAGAGGAACCTGTCCTTTTCTGCAGTCCCCAAGTCCTTCAGCCTCTAGAATATTGAATTTTCTCAAATGTTTACATCTCATCACAGGGATCAGCCATCGATGAGGAGGAGACAATGTCTAATCCTTGGTAGGATCTTCAGTGTATCCTATGTTGCCCCTTTCTCATACACTGTGCTGCCCAGCCTGCTGCTTAGGCTCTTAATGCCTGCCATTTCATTCTTGTGCCCAGGCTCCTATTCATTCTTCAGGCAGATGTCCCAAGTGGCATCATCCTTCTCTGGCAATGGACATGGGAGCTTATCCTCATTCATAAAATGTAATGCTTTAATCCTATTCTGCATACTTCTAGGTAGGATTCCTTTAGAAGGCTTGTGTCTCGGTGTATCCTTTATAACAGTGTCCCCTTTGGAAGGTATAGTAAAAGAAGTCAGAAGAGCAAATCTTGGCCCTGGGTTGAAGGCTGCCATCAAGGGGGAGTTAAGAATGGAGACAAGGCAATCAACACCAGGAAGTACTGGTTGCTGAGGGCAGGAACTATCCTAAGGGAGTTAAAGCAAAGCCCTTTTGACCATCAGCCGTTGGGAGGACCAGGGTGCTATGCAACATATCAGGATGCTATCCTGGGTGCTCATAGAACCCTGAAACTGTTGGTTAGGTGTCACTACCAAGCACCTTGCATATGCCAGGAGGATAGGAACTCAGGTTCCTCCCCATACTTGGATCTTAGCTATGCCATACCTACTCAGCTCTCAAATTTCCCTGGAAGAAGACTGTGAAGGCCAGAAAGATAGTGAAGAAATGAAGACAAGATACTGAAAAACTGGGATCTGGTGGAGCCCTCTTTCTGGATAGGAGGAAATGAACTGCTCAACCACCTCACCACATTTACTTATACATTTGTCAACTTGATGTCATGCGACACCACTTTGTCTAGCAACCTTCTTGGATTGCCTTGTAGCTTGGATTTCTCTGGACTGTAACAGCTTGTTCATATGGTTTGCTGTGGGCATGTGTCTTGGTTACTTTTCTCTTGTTGCTGGGAAAAAATACCCAACACCAAAATTAAGGAAGGAAGGGTTTATTTAGCTCACAATTGGTGGAGATTTCAGTCCATACTTGGCTGGCTTTAAGGCAGAGTGGTACATGGCAAAGGGCAGCAGTTCCTGCAGCAGAAAACAGCTAAGGAGAAAAGGAGGAGCAGTGACTGTGGCAGCTAGCAAGCCTCTCTCCCTTCCTTATATTCTATTCAGGTGATCTGCGCCAGTGAGGGTGTAACATTCACACCCATAATCTCAACATTGGGTCAGGAATTAATAATAAATTCTAGAAGCCTGCCCCAGTGACTTCATGAGGCTTTGTGGGGAACAACTAGATACAAACCCTAACAGCCAGCCTTGTTCTCAGGGACCAGCCTTGTTGCTGAGTATCCTCTGATGGTGCATTGAAAGTAGAGTCAGGCCTTCTTCTTCTCAACTCATTGAGTGACTGTGTGATTGTCTAGGTCCAGTTTCTCATGGCCATGACTAGGCTAGGCCCTCTCCATTTTGCCTTATCCTGGTCTGTTGCTTTTAAATGAGGAGTCCACTTTTATGAACTTAGGACCTTCCTATCTTACTGCATAGCAAATTGTCTATAGTCACACAGTTACAGATTGTAGATGTACATTCTGAAACTAAGCTGTTGTACCCTGTTGGTCCTGTATGACATTATTTTAAAGAATTTGTTTTAGATATCTTCACTAGCTAATAAGACATTAAATGTAAATGATTTCTGTATGCTGATTTTATAAATAAGGAATTTGTGAACACAAATTTAGGCTAGCATTTTATTTCTGGTACTGAAACGAATGAGATGAGTTAAAGAAGCACTACATGGACTATAAGTGGTATGTTGGAGTAATTCTAGTCTTTAGATGATTTCATTTGTATTCATCTCATTGTTTGAGTTATTAACAGCATTGTAAGCACAGAATAGATACACAATTTAAAATCACAACCATAACCTCTTGTCTTTACCAAACAATGATGTTTTTATAAAATGTTTTTTGCTAATAAATGTGTAATTGATGGAATGCACAAGTAAGATGAATGGAATATAATCAAAACAATATTTTTCTCTATTATTTTAAGAGAATGTATTCAGCAGGATAAATTTTCCCTTGTTATGTATTCTCAGAATTTATTTATAGTTTATTTCAATAAACTATAGTTATAGTATTACAGACAAAAGTGAAATAAGTTTGTGCCATGATCTTAATATAAGGAATCTTCAGTTTAAATTGCAAGTACATGTCTACATAAATGAGTAAAATTGTCTAGATCATGAAAAATCAAAGCTCTTTCCTATGTGGATACTACATTTTCTCTCTTTCTCCATTCTAGATGTTTTCACTTTCTATGTGAACTTAGGACCTTTCTCTCTGAGTGGAGTAATCACCTAAATAAATTGCCCAAAATCACATAGTTAGATATTATGGATGTATATTTTGAACTGAGATTTTTTTACTCTAAGAATCTTGTTTTAATTCTTGGAAAACTGTTTCAAAAAGTGACAAGAATAATGAGATAAATGTTTGAACTTAGGAGAAGTATTTTGAGGGGAATTAATGACAATGTGTCTTTCACTGTAATTCACTTTTTAAACATTCACTGTATATTTTGATCACACTTCATTTGTTCATGATATAGAATATTCAATATTATTTTGGTTTTGAACTTGCAGCTTGTACATGCAGTGGACATGCAAATATTTGTCATTTGCACACAGGAAAATGTTTCTGCACAACTAAAGGAATAAAAGGTGATCAATGCCAATTGTAAGTACAGATGATCATTATTTACTGTACAGTTATCTTAATCATTTCAAGTTAGACAGTCTAAGTTTTGACTGTCTTCATAAGTTTTCAAATTCAGAGGTAGTAAGAACTAGGGTTTATTATTTCGCCATACTTGATGAAGTTAAAAGGGAAGTCAAATCATATATATTAGGACAATTTCTATGAAAGAATGTCTTTTAGTCTTAAAAATCAATGGAACCAAATCAGAATCTTGTGTTTCAAAGACTAAATTTTGTTTGTAGTAGGTAAAGCTAAATTTATGAGTTTA
>PVKA01053849.1:0-11034 GCA_004027165.1 Ctenomys sociabilis | reverse complement strand
CTGATTCTTCCACCAGTTTTTCAGATTCTGAGGATGAGGAAAAGAGAGAAGTGAGCGAAAAGGAGAAGGTAAAAGAAGAACCATTCATATAAATCTTCGGAAAGTTCCCAGTCAGACCTGAGTCAGGCAGTGAGGATAGTTTAAAAAAGAAAAAGAAGTCAAAGGATACAACTGAGAAGGAAAAGGACATTAAAGACTTAGCAAGGAAAGCAGGGCATATCCTGAGGGTGAACCTTCTTCATCTGGGTCCTTGTCAGAATCATCATACTGAGGAGGTGCGAGCGAAAAAGAAGAAAAGCAGTGGAGAATCTGAAAAAGCGAGAGAAAAAAGAAAAGGCATAAGAAACAGAATAAGAAGAAGAAAAAGAAGGCTGCTAGTTCAAGTCCAGAGTCACCATAACATTAACAAGAACCAGGACTCCCCTATGAAGAAAGGGCAAAGCAAAGCAATTTCAACTGTGAAGTCACCACGTATGCATAAACACGCATGGATTTTCTGGTTCCTGGGCTACTCAGCAGGCACTCCAGTGCCGCTAGGCGAAAGGGCCGTAATTACTGCTGCTTGAATGTCTACTTTTTCTCCTCCACTGCACGATAACCTGGGAGATGACACACTGCAGCCACACTCGTGGTTAAAATATTTGGGAAGAAAGCTAGTATTTTTGACCAGAAATATCTAGTGATAAATCAGTAGGAAAGGAATCTGGTTACACCTTAAGATGTAACCAGAAATGGCCAGATGACTCTAGTTAATTTTTTGAAAGTAGAGATTACATTAAGTTTTTGAAATCCTTAAGTCTGTAGATAAGTGTATCTTAATTTTTACTTGTTACCACGGGAAGAAGCTTTTAGGGTGGAGGGAGGGATGGTTTCTGTCTCTTTAGCTAGCAGAGTGGTGTGTCTCTGGTCCTCACACCTCCTACTTCTGTGGACACAGGAGCCGTGCTTCCTGGGGAGGTCAGCTATGTATGAGCCCTCTTGCCTTTATTGAGCTTAATGGCATCTGCTGCTTCGAATGAACCAGAGAAATAGCCGTTTGCAGCATGAGAAAGCCCCCAAGCTCTGAGTTTATACCTGCACATCAAGAAAAACAATGTTTTTTAGCTTTAGAATGTGTTACGCCATTTGAATTTGTTTTTGACCGTCCTTCAGCTTTGGAGAGGACTTGTTTTTGTACTTTTATTAAGGGTCTACAGGTCTCACTGTGTAGCCGGGCCTCCTGTTTTCAGCCTCCCAAGAGCTGGGATTACAGGCGTGTGCCACCACTGTCTCAACTGCCATCTCAGCGGGCGGCTCGGCATGCCAGGCGTTGCACCCAGCCGCTGGGTTCTGCCTAAGCAGGCGCTTTAATCCACTGAGCTATTTCGCCAGCCCTAAAATGCATGTTTTATACTGATACACTGTCAGGAAATTTTTAGGGAACCAATGATAGTTACTTTATTTTTTGTATGAATGTTCAGGCTGCAGTGTTTGGCTTTTGTTAATTCTTACTGGTACTGCCTCAAGTTCATTACTGTGGTTCATGGCACCCTTGCCGAGATATTTAGCATGTAAAAGGCAGGTTTTGCGTTTTGTTTTCAACAGCTTCATATTGAAGCTGAGATTTATGAACAAGTTGAGTGGCAGGCCAGCTAGGCTGTATCTTGTTACATAAGGCTGTCGCCAGTGTTTTAAAAGTTTGTCTTTGTATATTCATAACAAATTACGAGAAGTTAAATTTAAGTGAGAACTGAAAAATAAAAAAGAAGAGGAAGAGGGTAGGGCCGGGAGGGAGCAAAGAAGAGAAGGATGGAGGGCGGCAAAAGAAAGGAACCAAGAGAGAAGAGGCCGAGAAAAGGAGTGGATGCTGTGTAGCAGGAAGACCTGCCTTGGTCCACATGGAGGACTGCACCGCGGAGTGAGAAGCCAGCTTCTATTTTGCTAGTGGGCTGGGGATCCAGGGGTGCAAATCGCCAGCCGCTGTCGGATTTGAGTTCAGCGTAAATACAGCTCGCGGGCACGAGGCAGAAAGCTGATCGCAGGTCCCTACACGATTGGCTCCTAGGAGGACAGCGTTACGCCATCTGTTGCCAGGCAGGTTTGCTCAGGCCGTTCCCGGAGGGAGGGGGTCTGAGAAGCGCGGGCTGAGCCGAAGGCGCTCTGGACGCGCCCGGCCTCGAGCTCCGCGGTCGCTGCGCACTGAGGGCTGGAGCCCCACTCGGGTAGTTCGACCCACAGTGCTCAGAGGGCGCGCGCGGGCCTGCGGCCAGGGGGGCTGCGGGTCCGGACACGGCCCGTCACGCGCTGCGACGCTCCGCAGGAGACCGCGGCGGCTGCCTGAGCGGAGCAGTTGGGACGCCGCGCGGCCAGCGGCCGCACCCCGCTCCGCCTCCGGGGAGCCGTAGGCCGACAGCGTGCTCCGTCGCCCCAAGTCACCCTGACGGCAACCGCGACGCTCCCTGCTCATCGCCCCGACGTCACTGCTCATCGCCCCGACGTCACTCTGACGCCTCCTGACGTCACCCCAGCGACGGTCCTCTCCAGCACCGCCCTTACGTCACCAGCGCTCTCACGTCACCTGACGTCGTCCCTGACGTCTGCGCGGCGCTCCTGCCGTTCCACCCCGCCTGCCGGGACCTGCTGCTTGTCAGAGGCGTGGAGGGTCGGGATGCAGCCAGGCAGGGCCACCCCCTGGGGCCACGTGCAGCCCACTTCTGTTTTTCATTTTGACACAGAATCCCGGTTAAGGGGCCGGGGAGATGGCTCAGTGGAATAAACGCTTGCCTGGCAAGCGCAAGGGCATGAGTTCAATCCCCGGTTCCACCAAAAAAGAATCCCGGTTAAGTCACAAAGCTGCCCAGGCTCGTTCAAACTTGCGATTCTCCTGCCTCAGCCTCCCGCGGTGGGATTACAGGCGCGAGCCGCCACGCTGGCCTGCACAACCTTTAATGGAGGAAACATGGAAGACTCATCGGAGGCCCCTTTCCAGGACATGCCTGCCGAGGAGGGTAAGGAACTGTCCTTGTCCCAGGACACATGGACACAGAGGACAGCGGGGGCCGTGGACGGACGGTAGGGGTCCCTGTGGTATGGCCGCGAACCCGTCCCGAGGGTGTCCCTCCGTCCCTCGTCACACTCACCCCGCCGTGCCACCCTCCAACAGCAGCCGCTTCATGTCGCCTTCTGTTGGCTCCACAGCGTCCGAGACACGCACTTGCCTTTCTGAGTCCGGTGTACTTTGCTTAACATGGAGATCTCTAGATCCACCCCTTTCACGACATATGGCATCATTCAGTTCCTTATGGCTAAATTATATATATATAAAACATGTCATATATGTCTGATATCTATATCATATATGTGATATTTCTTTAATCGTCACAGTCATTTAGCGACGATGTGCACATTAAGGTATTACTCTGCCTGTGGCTTGCGTAGCCCGCTGGTCTTGAGCTCAGCAGTCCTGCCTCAGCCTCCCGAGTGCTGGGAATCCAGGCCCAGTCTTCTCCCGGCGTCTCGGACCCATCTCGAATGGACGGGGTTAGAGACGGGTCTAGAGTAAATCTTCTACAGTGATCTCGGTTTTCCCACGCTGTTTTTCAGAGGCGGCCTTTCTGCACGAATGTTCGTGGCTCCTCTACCCAGAACCGGGTGGCCGGAGCCTTGTGGGTTTGCTTCCGGGCGCGCAGATCCAACCAAGCGGTTGCGTGTCTGCTTTCCTCCGCGCCGCGCTGGTGCGGTGGAGAGCTCAGCCGCGAACCTCCTGCCTGGTGTGCGATGCCTCCTACCTTGCTGGTTACTCTTAGGGTTGCTGTGGCAATTCTGGGCCTTTATGTTTCCAGGTGAATTTTAAGGTCGTTTTTTCCAGTTCTGAGAAGAGTGCTTTTGGAATTTGGCAGGGACTGGCCCAATCTGTAGAGCAGTCTGGAAAGGTGGCCGGCCGCTAGAGCAGCACGACTTTCGCAGGGAGCAAGCACTCCCCGCCTGCTGGGGCCAGTCCTGCCTCCAGCATTCTGTGGAGTTACCTGTGCAGCTTTTGGACCTGCTTGGTTAGTTTGATTCCTAGGGACGGTAGTTTTGAAGCTACTGTGAATGAAATTGATTTTTTCCACCCAGCCCATTACTGGTGCATAGAAAGGCGACTGCATGCTTTTAATATTGACCCTGTATCCTGGGATAGCCCTTGTTATTGAGCCCGGTACCAGCTGTAGGCTAATGCAGCTCCCTGGATAAAGAGATGGGATGCCCTCCTGGAAGGCCGGACCAGCGTCTCTGTGTCCCCAGCGACAGAGCACCCACCAAGTGAGACTGTCTTAGGGGAGTCGGGACTGCAAGAGTCAATGAACGCCTCAGTCCAGAAAGAACTCTACAAAGTTGGGGGGAGTCCTGGGTGCGAGCTAATAGCTAGCATCTGACTGATCTTAAGTAAATCTTGTTTTGTTTAGTTGAGGTGGGGGCTTGCGTAGCCCGCTGGCCTTGAGCTCAGCAGTCCTGCCTCAGCCTCCCAAGTGCTGGCATTCTAGGCCCAGCTCTTTGAATAAACCTGTGATCCCACTTGGCTCTGATGCTGTTCGATTCTGACACGATGTTAAGTCTGAGATAAACACAGTGAAGAGGGCCAGCAGGCTCGAGCTCCGGGCCTCCGGTGCCAGCCCCGCCCCAGGGGCTCGTTGAGACGGCGTAGTGGAGCAAGCCTGTTATCCCAGCTTTTCAGAGGCTGTAAACAGGTGGATCACTGTGAGGCCAATCTAGTAGTGAGACCCTGAACACTCTGTAGACCCTTCCCTAAAATACAAAAAATAAATAGATAAATTTTTTTAAAAGCACGAGTGAAGAAAAGGGAAGCTTTTTCTCCCTGAGACCCCCTTCTCTGAGCCAAGTCCATGCCAATCTCCAGAGTGCAGGCCTAGCACCCAGTGAGGCTGCCTAGGATGCAAGGCACCTGTGGAGCCGAGAAGGCTTCTAGAAGGGCACTGGGCAGCTCCCACCTCATTCTTTGCTGAGGAGGCAGCGCAGAGCCCCAGCCATCCCCAGCTCTGCCAGCTCCTGCACCTCCTTGGTCCCGATCTCAAGGCGCCTGCCTGTGCCCCAGCTCTGCAGCACCCCACATCTCACCACTTTCGAAGTTTGTTCCAACTGCAGCTCCCCCACCCCCACCCCAGCAGCAAGGTGCTGCTTCCCCAGGCCTCCTCCCAAGGCTGGCCTCCCTCAAGTGCCTTCTTACTGAGCACCACCACTAGGAAAGGGGCCCTGCCCCTCTCTGACATTTACTGAACACACATCCATATTTGCTTAAAAAGTCCTCAGCACAGTTCCTGACACTCAAGTCTGCTCCCCAGTTTATCCTTAACAAGCTAAGTTTGCCATAGTTGAAAGCATGGGAAAAATCCCTCTGTCAAAGGGAAAGTAAGGCTTTTGACACCCTAAGAGCAGCTAGGCCTGGGGGCAGTGGTGCACCCCTGTAAGCCCAGCAGCACTCAGGAGGCTGAGGCAGGAAGATGTTGAGAATTGAGGCCAGCCCAAGCTACACAGTGATGCCCTGTGTCAAAATAGACCAACAGAAGAACAGCTGGGGCTGGGTATGGTTTTGTGGCAGGGAGGAAATTCCAGAATGAACCGGTCTCACCCGGGAGCTGTTGTCTCCGTCAGCCTCATGCTCCTCGGCACAGTATCCGCTAGGAGCCAGGCGGCCCCGCGCCTGAGGGGGCAGGTCGGCTGGTCAGCTCTGCGCGCCCAGCAGCTCACTGAGAATCACTGTGTCTATCGCTTTATGCTGTGGTGTAGACAATATATCGCTTCACTTGAGCGATCTTTAAAATTTTGTGTGGCTACCAGACCAGACAGTTCTCGGGCGTGAACACCGAGGCGCTGTTATTCCGCCGGGCTCAAGGCGGGAAAGAAGGAGCTTGGACAAGCAGGGGCGCCCTGGGCGACAGCCCAGCATGGCAAGCCTCTCTCGGGAAAAGTGGCCCCGTGTGTGGTCTGCCCGGGAGCCGCAGAGCTCCTCAGAGGAGCATGAGTTGGCGAAGCAACTGCGCCATGGCGGGTGACCAGATAATTGGAACTGAAGTACATGGGTTCCGCCCCACAGATGCTCCTTCCGGGACAGGATAAAGTGAGCAAACTGGTTCAGGGATCCATTCGTGTTTCAGAGAGCAGGTGTGTGTATGTGTGTGTGTGTGTGTGTGTGCACAGGTGTGTCATGAGCTGGTCATTCTCAGTTGCTTATTTTATTTGATGGTGGGATGGAACCCAGGGCCTGGCACCTGCTAAGCACACCCCCTGCCCAGAGCTGAGCCCTAGCCCCTATCTTCTCTGGAAAGTGTACTACTCAGCTGTGAAGAAGGACAGGTGCAAGCCATCTGGGAAGAGCGGCTGCAACTTGAGGCCGTGATGTTGTATATATAAGTCAGACACATGGGCATAAATGTCACATGCTGACTCTTGCCAGGAAACCCAAATTATGGGTAAATTAAAGAGCAAAGTAAGACATGATAGGAAAAAGGGACATCCATCTTTTGCAAAAGAGAAAGGAACCAAGAGGCTGGATGGGAAGAAAGGTGGAGTTAGGGGACTTCAAAGAAGTAAGATATGTCAGGTGCACACACCAGCCCTGGAGATGGACTTAAATAGCATGGACTATAAACACAGACTAGTCCATTTTTAAATAATAAGTACATAAGATCCAAACACTGTGGCAATGGATGGGCATCAGATGGACACTTGGTAGAAATACAAGCTCCAGGTATGGCAGGGCACACCTGTCATCCCAGCACAGCAGAGGCTGAGGCAGGAGGACCTTTGAGTTCCAGACCAGCCTGTGCCGCATAGTGAGTTCTGGGCCAGCCTGAACACTGTAGTGAGACCCTGTCTCAAAAAAAAAAGGTTTTTTTGTTTCTTTGTTTTTCGTTTTTTTAATGCAAACACTCCTATTCACACAATTCTCAGGGCCAGAGAACCTGGGGTGGGGGTCAGGGTTAGAATTTCCTAGGGGGCACCCTGCTCTGAGCTGACACCTGAGAACCCTGCACTGAAGTCACAGAAAATGCCCCGGCTGGAGGAATTCTCTGAGGGACTTCACGAGGATTCGCCCAGACAGAGCTGCTTGTGTGCCTACAGAGGGCCCTGTGACCCATTCTCCATTTTCTTTCTTTCTTTCTTTCTTTCTTTCTTTCTTTCTTTCTTTCTTTCTTTCTTTCTTTCTTTCTTTCTTTCTTTCTTCATTTATTTTTTGGTACTAGGGATTGAACTCAGGACCCTGCACTTCCCAGGCAGGTGCTTATTCTACTGAGCCATCTCCCCAGCCTAAACACATTTTATTTTTTTAATGCAGCAATTTAGAAGGATTTACATAAAGCATATTCTAAGAAGAAAAATGCACTTCATGGAAAATGAAAAATGTGACCGTCTTTCTTCAGTGGGTGAGAGCATTTGCCCAGCCAAATGGACCTGTGAGCCACGACGAAACAGCGCTGCCACCAAGAGCTTCCATGCAGCTGCCCAAGTGGCGGCTTCGCTTTTTCCAGTACATAATTTTGTTTCATTTTATTTTTTTAATTTATTTTTTATTTTATTGAAGTACAAATATCAATGAGACAGTTTTAAGACACCTTAACAAGATGGATTTGATAAATTCATACATTGCAAACTGCTTTCATAATGTTTTGGTATCGTACAAGGTACATACATGATATTATACTTACAGACATTATTATAGCAGATGTCTCTTATCAGTAAATTAAGAGTGTAGCTGGTTACGAATCTTATTTTTTATACCTGAATTACATCAAAGATTCAATAATTGATACTTTCTACCTTGTTATTTTCCTAGTGGCTGTCCATAGCAACATCATGAAACTCAGTTGAGCTCCAAATTTTCTGAACAAGGAGATTATGGAGCCACAGAGGAAAGAGATCAAGGTTCTATAGTGTGCCTGGAGAGAGTCACATGGAGAGAAAACTTTCTCTCAGGCTCTCACAGAGAGCAAACTAGTCAAGCATTGGCCGTGACTCATCCACATGGATGACACAGACAAAGGATCTACAGAGTAAGGTACAGGACTACAAGAAAAACCCTGAGGGGATTCACTGACCTCATAAGAAACAAAAACTACATGTGTTGGTATATAGGTCTTGCTCTATCCAGGTCTTAACCATCCAGCAGAAAAGTATAAAAATGAGGTATACACTGCAGGGCCATAATGATAAGTTGAGCGGTAAATGGCTACAGTTGACAACTTCTTCAGATAACTCACTATTGTTGTGGAATGCTGGACTGTGTTGGATTGTGTCACTGAGTTCAGGCACCTAAATTGGTTGAATGACAATGGAGTGGCCATCTTTGACAGGTGTAGACAAAGGAAGGGGTATGGAAAGGAAGAATCATGATGTGTGTGTATGGACAGTACAGTTGGGATAGATAACGCCGTGCTTCTACATAATTCTGTGAGAGGCAAGATTTGCACTAATGGTGGTTGGACAGGATATTATGTCGGCTTCTAGTACTATGGACAACCACTAGGAAATTAACAAGGTAGAAAGTATCAATTATTGAATCCATTCTCCATTTTCTTTCACAAATAAATGGTGGGGGGCAGCGAGGTGAAGGTTAAGGGCCCGGGAGAAGAGCAGCCAGCTCCGTGTGCACCCCG
The DNA here is from genome assembly GCA_004027165.1 of Ctenomys sociabilis. Lineage (NCBI taxonomy): Eukaryota > Metazoa > Chordata > Mammalia > Rodentia > Ctenomyidae > Ctenomys > Ctenomys sociabilis. The sequence continues at coordinate 2,404 of PVKA01053849.1, read as the reverse complement.
TCTGAGTCCTGGTGTGCTAGCCAGCCGGAAAAGTGGCTTTGAGACAATCAAAGCTGACATTAAGGAACTCTTATTTGTTTTTTGTCTTTCTTATTTGTTTTATTAAATGTGGATAATGTGGATATGATTTTTAACAGCCTTTAAAAAATCCTTATTGGTAAGAAATTTTCAAAATTTTTAAAGTAGATGAAGCAACCAGCTGTATAATCTAGGTGAATTTGTTATTACTGGTCCTTTGATTTTCTGTTGTTTTGAAAGTGTTCCTAGTAAAATGAGAAACAAAAACTTCAAAGTTTCAGCTAGTAATTGTTATTTTAGAAATGTTCCTTGTGGAAATATTCAGCATCGGTACTAGGGAGCTAGCTCAGCCGTCTAAGTGCCTGCCTGGCAAGTGCAAGGACCTGGGTTGGATCGCAGGTAACCAGGCGTGGTGGTGCGTGCCTGTAATCCTAGCACTGACTGGGGAGGCTGAGACAGGAGGATCGCTATGGGTCCAAACTGCATATCGACCCTATAACCAAATAAATAAATAAATGTTTTAATTTTGTGATTAATAAAGTATTTGCTTCTAAAGCTCTTCACTGCAGCTGTACTGTCCCCCCCATCCACCCACACATCGCTTCGAGGTGGGGTGTGGCACTCCCATGCTGCAGGCGGACTTCCAGGCTCAGGTGGTCCTGCAGCTCAGCCTCCCCTGTCACTGGGGCTGCACATAGGCGTGCACCTTGGCCAGGCTTGCAGTGGGGGGGGGAGTGCGTGTGTGTACACCCATGGGTGCGCTGCCTTTTGAGACAAGGCCTTGCCATGTGGTGCAGGCTGGCCTTGAGCTCTGTAGGTAGCCTGGGTGGCACTTCACTCTCAGCCTCCCTGCCTCAGCCTCTAAGTGCTGGGTACCAAGCAGACACTACCTGCCTGGCTCCAGCACTATTTAACTAGCAAACTTAAAACCAACCAAATGCCCAAGAATAGAAGGAGGATATAATAAATCTTGAGGCATCCCTGCAATGAAGTACAATACAGCTATGAAGAAATGTTAGATTAAAAAAGCAGAATAAGCCAGGTGTGGTAGCACATGCCCATAATCCCAGCACTCGGGAGGCTGACACAGGGCATCCTAATGAGCTCAGGGCCAGCCTGGGCTACCTAGAGAAACCCTTTCTCAAGGAAAAAAAAAAAAAAAAAAAAAAAAAAAAAAAAAAAAAAAAAAAAAAAAAAAAAAAAAAAAAAAAAAAAAAAAAAAAAAAAAAGGATAGAACAAAATACATTTGCAGGATTCCTATTTTATCAAAACAAAACCTATTCCTGGAGAAAAGAGTAGAGGGAGCCATGCCAGCGTCCCAGGTGCTCCCTGCCACGCCTGTCCCGGTCACCTCTGTCTGTGCCCTAACTCCTGTAATGTCCTATCCCCTGTGCTGTGCATCCATTGCCCAGCAATGGGCAGGCATTTAATAAAAGTCTCTATCATAGTGATATGAAAATAAAGTGTCACATGATAAAATTAGGTTTTTACAGGGAGGAAAATCACCTTGGCATAACAAAGGACGGATGCACAGAAGAGCCGAGGGCCAGCAGGGACGGTAGGAGCCCGAGTGGGGCTCTGGGCAGGCGCGGCTGTGGGGATGGGTGACAGCACAGAGGAGGACTGGGATGGTGCAGCCAAACCCAGGCAGACAGGTGCCTCCAGAGGCAGTGGCTGGGAGCGAAGCCAGAGGGAACTCCACCACCCAGCCACCTCCCTGCCTTCATTTCCTTTCTTCCCCTCCCATCTCCCACCCCGCCCCTCTTCCTTCTCTCCCCCTCTTCCCCCCCTTCCTTCACAGCCTGGGGTGACAGCCCCCCGGGAGCAAGCTGGCAACTAAGAGAGACTCAAGTGAGCTCTCTGCCCAGTGGACACAGGCAGTTTGCACTGTGCACTTGAAAAGCTGCAGCCCTGTAGGTGTTAGGGTTGCATGTCCAGGCCCTGTAGTATGGAATCCATACTACAGGATTCCATTTATTTTGTGCTTATTTTTTCAGTTCTAGGGATTGAACCCAGGCCTTTCACATTGAGGGTTTTTTTGCTTTCAAAAAGTTGGTCAGGTTGGGCTTGAACTTATGATCCTCTCTCCTCAGCCTCCCAGAGTGCAGGGATAATCGGGGTGTGCTGGCACATTCAGCACCTGTCCTGCATACTCAGTACTGGACAGACAAGCAAAATCTCTGTTGTGACGTGTGCATTCTAATGGCAGGAGATGGTGAAAAAGCCCTAAAATGTTTAGTGTGTCACACAGGTGCCACAGAGAAGGGCAAGGCAGGGAAGGACAGCAGGAAATGCCGGGCAACTGCAAGTCTGTTTGCTTGGTGTCACTGGGCTCTGAACCTGGGGCCTTCAACCTGAGCCACATCCCCAGCCCGCTTTTATTTT
>PVKA01053848.1:0-11033 GCA_004027165.1 Ctenomys sociabilis | reverse complement strand
ATGGCTTTGAACCAGTGGGCGTCCAACCCCGGAGTGCCACGTGGGCACAGCCGATAGGTCCAGGTACACGGAAGCAACGCCCTAGTCCTAGCCTTAGCCAAACGAGAAGTTGTTTGCTACGGAGACCATCCACCCCCAGGTGGGGGTGGAAGGCAGAAGCCAGCATCACCTTTCAGGCGCAGCTATTCGGCTCCCTACACATGAGGACTTAATTGGATGATTTAATAGGGAAACTTACTGTCTTCTATTTAGGCCTCAACACTAGAGAGCACAAATAAATGAAAACCCAAGTTGTAGTCTGTATACCCACTAATCACAGTTTCATTATCTTAGTTGACCTGTGGTCAACAGTAGGATCTATGGAGAATTTCAAAGATTCATAGCACATTTATCACTTTTATTATGGCATATAAACACTTGTATTTTATTATTAACTGTTTCTGTTGATACTTTTCTGTGCTTAATTTATAAATTGAACTATATATATATATCTATATATATATATATATATATATAGATATATCTATATATCTATATATATATATATATATAAATTATATATAAACAAAAACATTGTACCCAGGGTTTGATATTGTACATGTTTTCAGATGTCAGCTGCAGTTCTTAGAATGTGGTCACTGGATGATTAAAGACTAGTATCACACACACACACACACACACACACACACACTGCTCAGTGTGGCAGATTCCCGCTCTGTAGGATGAGCTCCATTACTCTACTTCTTTTAGGTTTTTCTTTATTTCATTTCCATTTGCTCATCACATGAAATATATTCTTTGAGAAACCTATGTATTCCACACACAGTATAACTAGCAGCAGAGTCTAGTTTTTACCCCACAAGAAACTTCCTCTTACCCCCATCACTTGCCCAGGCCAACAGAATTTTACTACATCAGGATCTCCATTGTACTCACTCATAAAACTGAGTAGAGTACATAAAATTGGGCTTTGCCCAAAATAAGCAAAGATATAACTGAAACTACCTCAATTATTTTCAAAAGAATCCACATCCACAGAAAAACTTCTGTGACCCTTGTGTGGCCCTTTATAAGATATAAAAGAGGCAGGCAGTGACAGAGATAATAGAGCAGTGTAGGGCACACAGATTCATGTCCTCTCACTGTAACAGTTTTCTTTGCCAAGCTTCTCTAAGATGCTGGTTCTGTGAGGCTCATTTGTCCTTTTCTTCCTCTCTAGGGTTGCACCTGCTGATCATGCTCTGACACTTCCCATGGTGCCTCCTGCTCAGCAACACACCCACTTCTCCACTGTCATGAACACCCATTTCTTCTACCAAAAATGCAACTTTGTATAAATATCTAAATTTATTCTAGTGGGCCAGCCAAATAGCTCTACGAATTAAAGCACCTGAAAGCAGATGCAGTGGCCTGGGGTTCAATCCCCAGGCCTGCTATGCTGGCCCTACCCCAAGGGTGCAATGATACAGCAATTGAAACTAGGCATGGTAGCACACTCCTATAATCCCAGCTCTTGGAGGGCTGTAAGCAGGCAGATCACTACTATTCCAGTCTAGTAGTGAACACCCTGTAGACTCTTCCTAAAAACAAAACAAAACAAAACAAAAAATAAATAATTTGTTCTGATTAAGAGAGTTATAAATTCATCTTTATAAGAGCCTGTCAAGGGCCTGTCTAACTATTTACTTTTGAATTGTAGTTTAAGTTATTTTGAGGATCTGTATAAGACTGAACTGATTCAGGTGCTCTGCTGTAGATGTAGGCAAAACATACAAGGTTGCTAGATTAGAAAGAAAAGGCTTTTTAACTCCTGGTGGCATACACAGGATGAACACTCTGACAGATTCCCTTTCCTGTGACAATTCCAGTCTCCTCAGTAAGTGTTGTGCTCGAAGTGGATGCTTTATGTACACTGAGACTGTATCACACATGAGGTCCCTGAGCACAGCAAAATCAATCTTCCTTTTCCTTATCACTTTTTTCATTAATTACCCCCCTTTTTTTGTCCTTTTGAGACAGGGTCTCACTATGCAGTTCAGGCTGGCCTTAAGCTCACTTTGTAGCTCAGGCTGGTCTCGAACTCGCAACAATCCTCCTGCCTCAGCCCCCTGAGTGCTGGGATTACAGGCCTGCACCACCATGCCCGGCTACCCCCTTTTTAAATGGTTGCTGTGGCCTGATTTGCCTTTCATCCTGGCTCTCAGCACCATGCTCAGTCTGCCTCCTGACAGACTCAGCCCCCGCAACCTGCAAGCTTCTTGCCCTACCTGAGACTCAGGAAGCTGAGCCTCTTATATTTGCTCCTGGGTTTCAGCACGAGGCCAATAGCAGGTCCATACATCCCTGCTCAAGCTTCTCTTTTTATTTCTTAGTTACTGGAGGTTTCAGTCCATATTCAGCTGGCTCCAAGGCAGAGTGGCACAAGGCAGACAACAACCTTTCATGCCACCAGCTTTCATGGTGGAAGCAAAAAGCAAGAGCCAAAATCAATCTTAAAAAGAATTGCTAACAAAGTTATCATATCCTTCATCAAAGAGGGAGGTATCCAAAGGAAGGGGTATAGAAAGGAAGAATCATGATGTGTGTGTATGGACAGTACAGTTGCGATAGATAACGCCATGCTTCTACATAATTCTATGAGAGGCAAGATTTGCACTAATGGTGGTTGGGCAGGATATTATGTCAGCTTCTAGTACTTTGGACAACCACTAGGAAAATAACAAGGTAGAAAGTTTTAATTATTGAATCCTTGATGTAATTCAGGTATAAAAAATAAGATACGCAAACAGCTACACTCTCTTAATTTACTGATAAGAGACATCTGCTATAATAATGTCTTTAAGTATAATATCATGTATGCACCTTCTATGATACCAAAACATTATGAAAACAGTTTGCAATGTATTAATTTATCAAATCCATCTTGTCAAGCTATCTTTAAAAAAAAAAGAGGGAGGTATCTATATTCCCTATTTATTAACCAGTTCTGTCAACTATTCCAGAAGTTGACACTCTCCCTATCTTCCAAAGTTGTTTTTTTTTTTTTTTTTTTTTTTTTTCTTGGCACAGATACAAAACAAAAGATGGTCAAGACGATTTAAAGGTGCTTGAGAAACCCATGGAGAACTGTCTTTGAGCAATATCCACCATTTATTTCTTCAGTATATTTGCTTCTGTTATACTTTCCCTGAGTACCCCATTTTGGCAGCCACTCTGATTAAAATAGACTTAGAAGGATTGGGATTAAGTTTATTAAATTTGCCTCAATCAAAATTAATTAAGATGACTACCACCAAGACTCTGTATATCTAAGGAAATATTCTGTTACTGATCTCTGCTGTGCCCATTTAGAACTCACTTTCTTTTTTTTTGTCTTTTTGAGACAGGGTCTCACTGTGCAGTGCAGGCTGGCCTTAAGCTCACTTTGTAGCTCAGGCTGGTCTTGAACTCACAACAATCCTCCTGCCTCAGCCTCCCTAGTGCTGGGATTACAGGCATGCGCCACCATGCCCGGCTAGAACTCACTTTCAATTGGCTAAAGAAATACCAATATCCATTAAGTTTTTGACTCACAAGAATAAGTGGCTCTTCCATAATTCCCAGTATGATGTTTTCATGGAGATGAGTGATTAAACAATTCCACATTTGGGGAAATATGAAGTTGATATATTTATGATAACAGTATGGGATTGTTTTTACTCTTTACCCAGACAAGGCATAACCTGGATACAAGGGAGTCCTGGCTCCTAAGAATAAAGGCAGTGGACCACCAAGATAGCTTAGTGGACCAGGCGCCTGCTTAAGCAAGTGCAGGGACCAGAGTTCAATCCCAGCACCAGCCCCAGCCCCAGGCACACTGAGCCTCTCCACCAAGTCTGAGAGTGGTGGCAGAGGCACAGCCCTGTAATTTCAACTCTGCAGGGGGCTGAAAACAGGAGGATCACTAAGAGTCCAAGCTGTGCAGTGAGTGAGACCCTGTACCAAATACATAAATTCAAACAACAATAACAACAACAAAGAATAAAGGGGCTGACAGTGGGAAAACTCACAGAAAGGAAGGCAGTGGTACTCACCAACCACCCACTGAAATTATATAATAAAGCAACACAAATATTTAATATGGAGGAGAGGGAGTAAAACATCAAAAGGTACATACCAGAAAACAGATGCTTTCAGAGGTTTTGGACTGAAGAGAAGATCTGGAATGAACTTTGCTGTGAATATGTTGAACCTACTGCTTATACCTATGGAGAACAAAAATTATGCAGCTGCTTCCCCAGTGTATGAAAACAGAAAATATTCAGGGAATATACACAATGCTGTGTATAATGAATCTACTATTTTGTCTCTACCTGAAGAACAGTATCGAGAATCACTTTTCTTTGTTATATTTTGGCTATCCCATTTACTGAGCACATATATTGGAAAAATGAAATTTACAACCATGCCTAGGATCCAGGAGACAACAGAAAAGCCAGTGTACCTCAGGGATTTACCTTGCAATCCATCCAATGGGAGTTCATGGGGATGATCACGATGGGCTGGAAGACCCTCAAGAGGCAGACGGAGTCATTCGACAACCTCTACTTACCCTCTAAGCATGCAAAAGAATTTTGCAGCCCAAGTCATTGAGGCCAAAAGCTGTCATTGTCTGAGGAAGGACTGAGAAAGAAAGATCGTGGAGTTGGCTATAATCAAGTGTCTGAGAATCAGACAAGTGGACTTCAGTGTGCATCTGTTGTTGTCAAGGATTTGGTAGTACAGAATAGAGAAATTTCCAGGATTCCAACTGTGGTCTGTGAGAAGAACATTATTGCTGTTGCCAGAGCATTGGAAGACATTCTGTTGTTCACCACCTTTACCTTTAAATTATGGGAAAAATATTTCTTTCTTCAAGAGGGGTCACTATAGATTTTTGTGACCATGTGCAGTGGCATGCACCTACATTTCCATCGCCTACAAATTATTTCCCTTTCACTGTATCTATTATATACCTTTCAGATTTTATTCACTCTTTTATTCACTCAGGGTCTCACACTAGCAAAACAATAAGATGTTTGTACATGCAGGTCTGATTTATTTCACTTACCAATCTCTAGTTGCATCCATCTACCTATAAAAGCCTTGAATTTATCTTTTTTATAGCTGAGTAATACTCCATTGTGTAAAAGTACCACACCTTTTGTATCTGTTCCTCAGTTGATGGGCATTTGGTTTATTTCCAAGATTTAGCTATAATAAATTGCACTGCTATAAACATGGGTGCACATAAATCGCTGTGGTATGATGTTTAGTCCTTCTGGAAAGTTACTCAGGAGGGCAACAGCTTGAATGGCTTGAATGGGATTTCCAATCCTAGCTGTCTGAGGAATCTCCACATAGATTTTCATAGTGGTTGTACCAGTCTACATTCCAACTAACAGTGGAAAAGCAGTCCTTTTTTCCCCCACAGCCTCTCCCTCAATAGATTTCTGATGACAGATTTGCATGAAAGGTGATGACATGTTATAATAAAAGGAATATTTGTCAGTTTAGGTCAGAAAATGTTTATTAAACGGCATAAAATATATTAACCATATTACTGAAGTAACAAGTTAAAGCATATTGAGAGCTAGATTTTGTGACAGGTCAGATGTACATACCTGGAGGAAAAAGGAGAATAAGGAAAAGAGGAGACAAAGGTAGGGTGGTAGGGAGGGCACAAGGAAGGGAGAGAGAAAGACAGAGAGACAGACAGACAGACAGACAGACAGACAGACAGACAGAGACTGTGGGAAGAGCATTTACCTAAAATGTGCTAAAGGACCAGGGAGATAGCTCAATAGAATAAATGCTTGCCTGGCAAAGGCAGGGTCCTGAGTTCAATTCCTGGTACTACAAAAAAAAATGTACTAGAAAAAAAAGTAAGTGAATACATTCCAACAGAACCATGAAGAAAAAGACAGTGCTTTCCAATCTTGTCATGAACAGTAGAATTTTGAGAAAGACTTGAATATGGTTGGGCTAGAAAAACAGGCAAACACTTAAGCTCTGTGCTACACTACAAGTACTTCAACTGTGTTTTCATGTAATATAGACTTCCATTTGCTTGCAAAGCTCACCATTTTATTTTACATTTCTGGCATTTTGTTGTATAATTGTGGCTGTAACAAGTTTACATTTCTGTGCAAAAATTTATGATATAGGCCATTATCAAATACAAATAAAGTTTCAAAGATCTTAATCAAATGTACTGCATTAATTATGGTGAATCCTACAGGAAAATGCCTCATGTCTAAGTTGGCTTTAGTGAGTACAAAACTGACTCACAAAATAGCAATAGAATTACTCCTTTATTGTCATTTCAGGGAAAAAGAAATGGTGGAATTTATCACATAATAGGTTGAATCATAATACACCTCCCTTATTTATGAAATACAAATTACTAATATGTAATAAAATATTACATGACATGATTATTACCTATTTCAAAGTAAAAGGTTTATTTTACCTAATATCTAAATTATAGCAAACTATCTGTGATGACACAAGATAAATAAAATACATTTAAATGCAAGAAATATATCTGAGAAGAACCTGAAAAACAAAAATTTAGAATTTTATTTTATTTTAGGGAAGGCTCTACAGGTGTTCAGGGTTTCACTACTAGGTTGGACTTTGTAGCGATCTGCCTGTTTATATCCTCCCAAGAGCTGGGGTTACAGGTATGCGCCACCACACCCAGACTCAACTGCCTTCTCAACGTGCCCCAGGGGCAAGGCCAGCATGGCTGGTTTGGGGATTGAACCTCCAGCCCCTGCACCTGCTTGCAGTCTCTTTAATCTGCTGAGCTATTTGGCTGGCCCAATAATATTTTATAAAAAACATACAGGAAAATGTGAATTTGGGAGCCATATTATAATATTATAAAACCAAATAAATAACCACAAGGTAGATTTGGTCTTCGAAACTTTTGTCCAACAATCATAATTTTATTTTATTATTTATTTATTTATTTATTTATTTACTTTTGTCTTTTTGAGACATGGTCTCACTATGCAGTTCAAGCTGGCCTTAAGCTCACTTTGTAGCTCAGGCTGGTCTCGAACTCACAACAATCCTCCTGCCTCAGCCTCCCGAGTGCTAGGATTACAGGCATGTGCCACCACACCCAGCTCATAATTTTAAAGTTCTCTTTCTTTTTTTTTTTTTTTCTCTTTCTCTTAAGTGTTGTGTTTCCAAGTTGACGAGATAAGCAACCCCACCATAATTATTGTACAACAGATTTCACAGTAGAGACATATTTACTGTCCACATTAAGTGGGGTATAAATATAGAGCTACATAAAAGCAGTTATTTCAGAAATAATTTCAGGTCCAGGGAGATACCTCAGTAGAATACGTACTTGCTTGGCAAGTGCAAGGTTCTGATTTCAATCCCCAGTAGCACAAAAAAAAAAAAAAAAAAAAAAAAAAAAAAAAAAAAAAAAAAAAAAAAAAAAAAAAAAAAAAGAAAGAAAGAAAAGAAATAATTTCAGTTCTTTATTTCTCATGGGGTTGAGTGGTCCTTATAATTCAATCTTAATCTTAAATACAGACATGGAGGTATCATGTATTATATGATGTATTACATGTATTATATAATATATATGCTATATGTATTATAAATATACCTATAATTCCCTTTACCGGTGTCTATTGTACCTTTTGGATTTTGGAAAGGACCAACTATGATGAGGGAAAGGAGAAAAGAAAAAAGTATGTACTCAGGATAGTTTGGATAATAGTACTGCTGAATTCTAATGGTCTATTGAAAGGAAGGTTAAATGCTTGATTTTTTTCTGTCTTTTTAAATTTTTACAAATTTTGCATGCTTATATCTGGTAATCTGAACAACTAACTTGAAGATAATGACATGCAAGATAACAACCATTGCTGAATTCCTATCATTTTCTTTAGTGAAATTGTGTATCATTTCTAATTTTTACTATTTCTATTCTTTTTAAAAATTATGTATATCTTAAAAATAAAATATGTATCTTTTTATGATACATGTACAGAAGATTTCATTGTTTTAATCTTTAACTTCCTTCAAAATCAGACTCCACTATCACTGTACTGAGTCAGCAATAATCCTACTCAGTGAGAGTTCTTCTTTTTAATTTTTTTATTTTATTGAAGAACAAATATCAATGAGACAGTTTCAAGACAAGTTAACATGACAGTTTCAATAAATTAATGCATTGCAAACTGTTTTTGCAATGTTTTGGTATCGTACAAGGTGCGTACATGATATTATACTTACAGACAGTATTATAGCAGATGTCCCTAATCAGTGAATTAAGAGTGTAGCTGTTTACTTATCTTATTTTTATACTTGAATTATATCACAGATTCAATAATTAATACTTTCTACCCTGTTATCTTCCTAGTGATTGTCCATAGTACTAGAAGCTGACATAATATCTTGTCCAACCACTATTAGTGTAGATCTTGTTTCTCATAGAATTATGCAGAAGCATGGCATATTTAGTGAGAGTTCTAATAAATTAATAAGATATATAAGGGATTGGGTTAAATTTAGGGACACTTTTCCCTCTATTAATTCACATCATAGCTACGGAATATTCTCCTCCATTGTCTACATTGGCAGAGATCTCTTTTAACTCTGGAATCTCTTTTCCAGGCATGAACATTTATGAAGTTCCTACCAATCCCAGTAGTCAGACTGAAATACAAAATGCTCACCTGACTCCCTCCTTTGGTCCGCATGCTAGGATCCATGGCAGGTCCTGTCAGCCACCAGTGTGGAAGAGGGAGGCAGCTGGATCCTCAGAAACAGGTCTGTGGTTCTGTGCCCTCATCTCCCTTCACAGATGCAGTTACCATTTCACTTACAGGGCATGGACAGGGCAGGCTCTGGGAGCACAGAGTTATTTGAAACATTTTCCCCAGTTGCTTATTAGCAATACCAATTTTAAGTTCCTTGTGAGTATCCCCAAGAAGACTATTCTTGTGTTTGGGAGTGATATCACTTATTCTTTCTCATGATCTGTGAAGGCTGAAACTATCTCAACTCCTGAGGTTTGATCTACAAAAGATGCAAAGAGGTTTCTGTGTGTTTCTCTGGATTCCAATTTTCCTTGAGTTCTTTGACATCAAATCAAGCTAACCCTTAATTTCTAGATCCTGAAGTGGTACCATTTTGAAATACTGGATCAGATGAAAATGAAGTCAAAGTATCTGAACGGACTGTCCAGTGAGGTAGCAGAACAGCATTGTGTTATAAATTATCTATGAAATCACTCGACTCATTTCTATAATTGAATGCAAATTAGTTTAGAAATGATATGAAAAATCTAAATGAAAAACAGGGCTGGGGATATAGATCAGCAGCATAAGCACCTGCCTGGCAAGCATAAGGTCCTATGTTCAACCGCTAGTACTGCACACACACACAAAAAAAAAATGATGATAATATGAAAATATTTTAGGAACACTTTATGGGCACTGACCCTGACAGTGACAGGAAGCCTTTGAAGAATGCTATAGATAATAAAGAGATTTTTGTAATAGTTCCTCACAAATAAGGCAATAGCATCACAGTATTCACCTGACACGTTCAATTGTTTTTATGAACTATCAGGTAGACCACTGTACCTCTTCCGTTCAACTGCACAGAACACTCAAAAGACTTACCTGTACTTTCTTGTGCTGAAGAAGGAAGCACCACACATTGCTTATGAAATTACTGAATAAATATAAAGTTTTATGTTCAAAACTCAACCTTTTGGCTCTGTCTCAGTTACTTTTTACTCGCTGCTAGGACAAATACCCAACGCTCAAAATGAAGGGAGGAAATGTTTATTTAGCTCACAGTCACTGCAAGTTTCAGTCTATAGTCAGCTGGCTCCGAGGCAGAGTGGCACACGGCAGAGGGCAGCCTTTAAGGCAGCAGCAAAGACCAAGAGCAGAAAAAGGAAAGGGAGCAGCAGCCCAGGCAGCCGGCTCCTCTGCCCTCCTTACACTCAAATGCAAATCACCTGCCCCAGAGCACGTGCAGCATCCACACCCACAATAATTAATCACGAACTCCAGAAGCCGACCCAAGGCTGCATGAGGCTTTTGGGGACATGTCAACACAAACTATAGCAGCCTGGTGCTGCAAAAAATGATAATATGAAACCATTTTAGGAACACTGTATGGACATTGACCCTAACAGTAACAGCAAGCCTTTGAAGAATGCTATAGATAATAAAGAGATTTTGTTGACAGTCCCTTAAAAATAGGACAAGCAACAACATGTTCACTTGACACGTTCCATTACTTCTATGAACTACCACTTAGCCCACTGTACCTCTTCCACCCAACTGTACAGAATGCTCAGCAGACTCGCCTGAACTGTTTTATCCTGAAAAAGGAAGCACCATACATTGGTTATGTAATTATTGAATAAATACAAAATTTTGTGCTCAAAACTCAATCTTTTGGCTGTTGTAAATTCAACTGTGTCTACCATCTATTCCTCCTTTAGGGGTTTCAGGCAACAGAGAAGTTAGAGACATGGTACACACTGGATTATCATGATTTCTCACTCATGTTCAATGTTAGGGATCCAAAATCACACTCAGCAACCTTTTAAAAGAGCTCATGAAACTATTATGAGCTATTATGCATGTGGTCAGTTTATTATGGTGAAAGATAAAGGCTCGTGTGTGGCCAGGGAAACCGCAGATAGGGATGGAAAGAGGCGATGAGACTGTGACTGAGGTAAGTCCAGCCAAAGGCAACTCATTTTTTCTTTACCTCCCCAATCTCTTGCAGCTGGATGCATATAACCTATTTCTTTCTGGTTTTTTTCCTCTATCCTCTCACTCTCATACCAAAAAGCTTAAACTCCTTTTCATGACAGCACAACTCTCCTTGTTGGGTGGCCACGAACATACACTAAGCTGTATAGACTGAAATTCTCTTTCAGGGGATAGCAGACAGTATCCTTGAGACCTGGTGGAAACAATGAACCCAAACAAAAAAAGAGCCCACTGATTTTTTTT
>PVKA01053847.1:0-11043 GCA_004027165.1 Ctenomys sociabilis | reverse complement strand
TTCTTTCTTTCTTTCTTTCTTTCTTTCTTTCTTTCTTTCTTTCTTTCTTTCTTTCTTTCTTTCTTTCTTGCAGAATGAGGGATTGAACTCAGACCCTTGTGCTTGCCAGGGAAGTGATTATTCAACTGAGCCATCTCCCTAGCCCCTAACATATCCATTTCTTTGTGTTTTCCATCCTATATGAGTAAAGATTTTTAAAGTAGGTACTTAGGATTTTCTGAATTTCCATAGCATGTGTAGTGATTTTGCCCTTTTCATTCTTTATTACATGAATTGAGTACTTTGTTCCTGTTTTGATAAGCTTGGCTATGAGTTTCAAAGAACCAACTCTTCAATTCATTGATTATTATTATTATTTTGTAATTTAATAAAGGTCTATAGGGTGTACAAGGTCTCACTATGTAGATAGGACTCACAGTGATCTATCAGTTTGTAGCCTCCCAAAGAGCTGGGATTACATGCATGCACCACCATGCCCAATTTCAGTCACAGTCTAAGGGTGCCCTGGGGGCAGGGCTGGCACTGCAGGCCCTAGATTGAATCCTTGGCTCCTGGGTCTGCCTAAGCAGGCTCTTTATCTGTTGACCTATTTGGCCTGCCCTTCATTGATTCTTTATATTGTTTTCTTAGTTGTCCTGTGTTAGTTTCTGCTCTGATCTTTATAATTCCCTGCCTTCATTCAGCTCAGGCTTGACTTGCTCTTCCTTTTCTAGAAGTTGGAGGTGGGAGCATTCAGTTATTTGTGCTTGTTCTGTTTTTCTGATGTGAGAGAGAATGCACTGTTATTAATCTCTCCCCCCCAGGATTGCTTTCATTTAGTCTCACAGGTTCTGCTAAGTGTATTTGCATTTTTGATTGTAGATATTGTTTAATTTCTTCTTTGATATCATTTGTGAGTCATTGGTTGTTTAGTGATGCATGTTTGCATATGTTTTTATGGACTTTTGCAGTTTCTTTTGTCAGTTTCCAATTCATTGCACTATGGTCAGATAATGTGGATGGCTTAATTTGAATTTCTTTGCATGTACTTAAGCATATTTTATATATTTTAACTATATGTCAGATTATTTCCCTATGTTTGACAAATTTGCTGCTATTCTGCAAATAGTTTTTTCACATCATTTGTGTAGAGTCCTGTTTTTTTTTGGTGGACACCAATCAGTCTTATATTGTTTTTCTTTGCATTATCTTAAAGTTGTTGAATTGTTATTTCTTGATTTCTTGTTATTTTTAAGAGTTCTTTCCTTTCATAGTCACTAGCTACGTAGATGTTGTCAAGGTTTGAATGTTTATCTTCAATTTAGTTCAGGGGGTTTTGTCAGCTTTCAGTGGAATTTTTAATTACCTGGATAGCTCTTTGAATCTGTTTACATCTATTTATGCTCCTGTATTTTTTTAAATCCATATCTTTTTTTTAGACATGCTGAAAAATTCTTTCATTATGGTTGTCACTTCTTTTTTTACCTAACAGAGTATTTCTGATATTATTTCCTTTATAGTCCAATGGAGTTGTTTCTTTACTTTAGTTGCTATCATTTACAAAGTTTTAGATATGTGACTTCTAATTTCTTCCACACCAATGTTTCCTGGACTTGTTTTAGATGGGCTTCAGTTTTGAGGTCACATTGTGCTGTCTTGTCTTGACATTTTGTTTAAAATTTTTTTAAATTTTGTTGGTCCTTGTGAATTTTGGTTGTAGGTAACTATATTGCTTGTATAAGTGCCCTTCTAGGACAAATCTCTTCTTTAGGATTATCTTCTGTGTATAAGAAAGTCTGTGCTGGACCCAAGACTCTACCTTCCCAAGTAACTGAGAGCAGAATGTTGATTTCTGTTCGCTTCTGTTCCCAGTCTTTTGGTGTTGGGTATGGAGAGGTTATTGCTCCAGATCTTCCCAGCATTGTTACACAAGGGAGAAGAGCTGATTGCAATATATATAATATCCTAGCTACAGTAGTACAGTTAGCAATAATGAGATCATCAAGAACTATTTAGAAATTGGCGAACTGTGGTAACTATTAATTTTGTACTTAAATTATAGGAGCAAAGTCTGTAGTTACATAGCAAGACCAATCATAAATTAGAGTTTGTATGCAAAGTGTTTTTTCATGTTAGATTGAATTTACCCTACATTCCCCAAACCAGCCATTTGCTATGCCCCAGGCACATCCTGTGCTGGCTGCATGTCATGTAGTTTAGGAGGAAGGGCCAGGCATCTAGGTTTCTCCCAAAGGAGGATCCTGCACTGGCAGAAGTGCTGTGGCAATGTTTTTCTCCTCCCTTGTGGCTCAGTGTGGCTCAGTGAGGCTCCTTCAATGGAGGTGGCTGTGGGCAGGGTTGCTTTATGTTTTTTAAACTGCTGTTGACCTAGGCTTTTTAGTTTCAGATTTCTTTACAGATCTATGTTGTTATCATTATAAATATATTTTTTTGTTTGTAACATTGAGTTAGCAGAATTCTGGAATTGAATTAAAGTACAAGATCTATCTCTTATGTGGATAATATATGCTATTCATGTGCAAGAATGTCTACCTGTAAAAAAAAAATCCTTGTATTTTTTTTCTTCCCTTATAGCCATGATTATTTCTAAATTCTTTCAACCAGTAAACGAATGCCTGAGATGCATTGCCCATGTCTTTGATTAACCCAGTGTGCCCACGCTGTGAACTGTGGCTAGAAGCGGGCTATGAGCCTGGCCCTCTGTGCACTTGCCGGGCTTTTCACATCTGCTGTGCTGCTTTCCAGTGGACACACTGAGTGTGCTGGAAGGTGATTGGAATCGAGGAGGTCTCTGCATTTCAGGAGACAGACAGTGCTGAGAATTTTGTTAGTATCATCCTGAGCAGTAACTGCTCCCCAAGACCCTGAGCTGCTCTCCTGAGCTCTGGAGGAATGTGCCTTATTCCTAATGTTGGCATTTCAGAGATGCCATTTATTGTGGTTTTGTTTTTGCTGCTGTTTTGCTTGCTTTCTTGTTTGTTTAGCAAACTTTAAAAAAATGCTTTGGTAAACTTAACTAGGCACCTTCAATCTGACTGTCCTTCATATTAATAACAAAGATGATGATCATCAGGGCCACTGTAGAGATAAGAGCTAACAGTTTCAAACCCAGTGCTGAGAAACAGAATTTTTCTTTTGACCTATATCTGAGATATAGGTATTATAGTCTCCACTTTTCAGGTAGGAAATCTGGCACAGAGAAGTGAAGTTGTGAAGATGCACAACTCCATTAAGGATCAGAGCCCAGGCTTAGCCCATGCAGTCTGACTTCTGAGCCCATGGGAGAGGTTACCTGTTCTGAAAGGATAAGAAGAAACCATTTTAGTACTATTTCTGAGTCATGAGATCTGTGCAAACCTTGACATTTAAACAAATAGCGAGCATCAGGCTTCTCTCCTGCTACTACCTTCTGGCTAGCTTCTGTTCTCAGACTCCTAGAACCCAGTGTGTGGTAAAATCCCCATTTGCTGCACCATGTCTAGTTACATATCAGGTACCAAAGATCAGCTAAAAGCTTCAAATTCACTTTTTAAAATTAGTTAACAAATGGTAGTGCCTTGTAAGCCATGGGAATATTCAATGACTCTTTTTATATTTATTTTTATAGTGTAGGCTTTTTACCTTCCATTATTATTGTTAGATTCTTTTGTTCTTGAAATGTAAAATTAAAAATTAGAACACGTTATTTCCTTGTGGCAATTTGTTGTTATTATGGCTGCTTTAGTTTCAGTTCTCCTTCCTTCCTCCAAATGTGCTTTATTATTTTCTGCTAACACTTCAATTGTACAAGCATCCTAGGGCTATTATAAGAAAGGTTATCATTTGAGAATTGGAAAGAAAATAACCCTTTGGACTGCTTTTATGCTTGTGAAATTCTCCATCATTTCTCAGTTGTTTTCTGTATATTTTATGTTGTGTTTGGCAGATCATTTTTTTAGCACAACTAAACTGAGGATTTAGGATTTTTAAGATTTTAATTTCTTTTTCTGTCCTGTGGGGTTTATAGCCTTTCTGAGGCACAGTCTCTTTCTTTAACTTTGGGGTTTCTCTTTATAATGCACTGGCTTCAGTGCACAGTTTAGACTAATGTGTGCAAGTGAGGTGGGTTGTGCTGGTCTACTGCTGACTAGGGGAGTCATGGATCTTCCCAATAGTTTAAAAGCAAAGCCTCACTTGTGGTCACAGAAATGGTACTTCACAGCTTCCCTCCAAGGATCCTAGGGGTGGGAGAGCGGATTGCCACCTGCTGTCACTTCCTTGGGGACAGCTCCAGCTGCAACCACCCTTTCTGCCCTTGGTTATGCCCCTCGTAGGGCTGCCTACATCTAAGTACCGAAGGCAGGAGGAAAAACAAGGTTTTGCACAGGGCAAATGTGATTGGCTGTCTTCTTCTCCAAATCTTTGGCAAGGTGAAGGCTTTATTGGGCCTCCTTGCTGCTGCTTGTTGCTTGCTGTGCTCATCCTGCTGCCACTCACTTTCTTCCTTCTACAGTGTGGACTCCCAGCAACCCGCTCAGCTTCTCAAGCTACAAATGGCCTGTTGAGGTGTTTGTCTTTACCTTAGACTATGCCTCTTTTTCTTATTGAACACTGTTGTTGTATGAGAATAAGGAGTCTAGCCATGCCACCTGGGCCTTTCAGGTTCACTGTGTGGGGAGCCAGAGCAAATGTCGTTCACTGTGTAATCTGAGCAGGGCAGTGTGGGCCTCTGCTGTTAGACACGCTGGGCTCTGATCTTGGCATTTACTAATTTGAGTAGAAGATTAGGTACAGAAGCAGTCTGAGCCACGTTTTCTTTGTCTGTAAATTGGGCGTAGTGATTACTATGGCACGGTGTGATACCAGTGCTAAATTAGGGTATGCACTGAGAATACTTTTTGAGTATCTAGTATAGTACCTGGCACATAGTAAATGAACAACAAATTACTTGAGGAATAAAGATTAGAACTTTATGATGATTTGTAAAAAGCTGAGGGCTTTAAAAAGGTCTAATGGCTAATTTTCATAGCATTCAATTAAAATAGCTTCTATCGAGTGATTATTACATGCCAGGCATTGTACCATATTCTTTGCATCACTTCCATGCTGAGTTGTTGTATGAACTGTGTGAAGCATTATTATTATCTTAAAATGGAGACAGTGAGATATGGATTTGTCTGCAATCATTTGGCTCAAGTGGTGGGGCTGGCATTTGATCCCGAGTGCTGGAGGCTCTTTGCATGTGCTGCTGCCCTGCCCGGCCAAGTCTCCGGTGGGGTTGGCGGAGGCTGGAGTGCGAGACTCGTCTGTGTGGCCTGTGGCCTGTGCACTCACGTGAATAGGGGAGTCTGTACCCCGAGCTACTCCCGAGCTGGGGTGCTGTCTGGCTGTCTCCGCCACTGCTTAGTATGTGTCGCCTATCCCAGTGTCTGACCCCGTACCCGCCTCATAGAATGGCAGCCTGTGGAGTTGGCTTATACTTCGTCTCTAGCCTTACTGGAGGCAGAGAGATGATGACAACATCTTAATGTCCAAGATGGAATCCAAAAGATTACATAGAGGGGCCCTAGAACAGTGGCCTGAGGTACTTTGACACACTGCTCTTCCATGGCCCAGGAGGCTGACAGCTGTGGGATCAGTTGCATTGTGGCCAAGTGGCTGGGGGTGGCTGCCTTGGTCTTTCCCTCATAACTTTGTAGATATTTTAACATAGGGAGTCATTGTCACTGAAACAGCATTAACATTTTCTACTCTGTACTGGGGAACCCTCACACTGAGGATTTTATTACTCTCTGTGAGGATTTTATTACTCTCTGCACTTGGTCTGAAGCCCTGGACTTCAGGGTACATGGCTGTATGTTGGTCACAAAGGTTGGCACTGCCAGGCTTGTAAGGCCCTAGGTGGGGACAGAGTGGGAATCGTGAATGATTTTGTGTTGCTGGTAAGGTGGGCCTTGGGAATGGAGTGTTTACATTCCCATGTGGATGCTTCCTGCCTTAAATGTACCTCTTTGTCCTCTTAACCTCCATTGACATAGTTTCATGGTCCAGAAAGCGTTCTTTTCCCCTTGCCAAGAGAGAGACAAGAGATACAGAGAAACACAGCAGAGGGTGAGGGAGGCAGCAGGCGTCTGAGCACCTCATCTGCAGGGACTTGTGCAGGTGCTGCTTGGGAGCTGCCTGGGGTCCAGTGGTGGCCCTTTCTCAGCACACTGGGCTCTCCATCTGGGTGTGAGCTCTAGCTTGGCTCTTTCACTGATCAGCTGTGTACCTTGTCCTCTGTTGGTAACGCTGTACCAGTGCTGGTTCAGATGTTAGGAAGCACCTATAGAGGACAACTGAGAAATGTTTATCACAGTCCTAGATGTGCTTCCTCCTTAACCCAGTGGGGTATTGTGCGGCAACATTGCTTTCAATAAAAATGTACTGGACATGCTCCAAGTGTGCATCCCCCAGGGAGTGCATTGTGTCATCACGTGGGCACACAGTGAAGCACTTTGCCAGAGTGAGCAGGGCCTGAGAAATCACTCTGCCCTCATGCAGGCAGGCCTGCAGTCCCCATTCAGGGATGGCAGCGTGGTGGAAAAGGTGTGCATAGATTCGTTTTTAAGGAAGAAAAGAAGGAAATAGAAGTGGATATTCTTGTTTGCTCCTATCCAGTAATAAAAAGGAACCTTATAAATTTACCACAAAGTTCAGGAGAGTGAGAAGAAATGAGGACAGGGATACAAGTGAGATTTCTCACTGGGCCCTATTGTATAGTGAGATACATCATGCTAGAGTGCGTGAGTTTGGACCTTGTGAACATATTACCTATTCAAAAAAATTTTATAAAGAAGGAAATTAGAATGAATAATATTCAGAAATTATAAAAAGAAAAATTGGGTCTGTATGGTATTTATTGTGTAGTATGTTTGGAAGGTTGAGGGTTATAAAATTCAAAAACCCAATGCCAAAATGGCCATCTGAGATTAGTACAGACTTCTCAGATGAATACAAATGACAGATAAGTATATGAAGAAATAGTCAACATCATTGGTCACTTGAGAAATGCAAATTAAAGCAACATTGAGATTCTATCTCACTCCAGAAAGAGTGGCTATCATGAAGAAGTCAACCAAGAAAAAAAACAGAGGAGCTGTATGGAAAAAGAAACCCTTCACTGTTGGTGGGAGTGTAGGCTGGTACAACCACTGTGGAAATCAGTGTGGAGATCGCACAAAAAGCTGAGTGGAGGTCCCATCGAACCCAGCTGTTTCCCTTCTGGGTATTTTCCAAAAAGAATTGAAAACATCACACCACCATGATATATGTGCACCCATGTTTATAGCAGCACAATTTATCATAGCTAAATCTTGGAAATAACCCAGATGCCCATCAATAGGAATGGATAAAAAGATGTAGTATTTTTTTACATGATGGAGTATTATCCAGTTATAAAGAAAGATACACTTGAGGCTTTTATAGGTAAATAGATGCAAGTAGAGACCATACACATAAGTGAAATAAATCAGACCCATTCCTGCAACTGTCATACTGTGTCGCTAGTGTAAGAACCTGAAAAAGGAGATAAAATGTGAAAGGTACAATAAATACTGTGAGAGGGAAAGAATCTATTAAAAGGGAGAGAACAACTAGGATTAGGAAAAGGATGAAAGAAAGAAGGGAAGAAGATACACATATATGTATAGATCTTGAATAATTTTACTGCTCATTTCTGCTGGTATATTGAAAAAGTTAATGCTCAAATCTTTTCTTCTCCTTTTAAATTTCTTATAACTTTATTATTATTTTACCAATTTTGCATGCTTATATGTGATGATCTAAATAACTGATCAGAAGACAACTTTATGCAATATAACAACCATTGTTGAATTCCTGTTATTTTGTTTCATCTTTTCTTTCTCTTTTCTTTCTTTCTTTCTTTCTTTCTTTCTTTCTTTCTTTCTTTCTTTCTTTCTTTCTTTCTTTCTTTCTTTCTTTCTCTCTCTCTCTCTCTCTCTCTCTCTCTCTCTCTCTCTCTCTCTCTCTCTCTCTCTCTCTCTCTCTCTCCCTCCCTCCCTCCCTCCCTCCCTCCCTTCCTTTCTCCCCCCCCACCTGTCTGCCTGCCTTTCTCCTTTTTTATTGTTTTTTTCCTTCTTAAAAAAAATAGATGGTTGTGGGTTACATAGAAGCAAAAGTAATGAGATTGTCACTTGGCAGCTGGGTAATTTCCTTGTTTAAATTGTGATCTGGGTGATGCCAGTGTCCCTAGGTGTATTTCTAGCCCCGAGACAACACTCTTCCCTGTCTTTTTTCCACTTTCCTTCCTTAGATGCAGACTGTACGCCATCAGGAAAACATATGAGCAACTTGGCTTCAGCTTTCTAGAGTCTGCTTTCCTAAGCTACCAACTATGGGAAAGACCAAGAATTAATGCCAAATGGCAGTGATTAATTGCATATTTGTGTAGCCAGTTTTAAAAGCCATTTGCTTCAGTGGATGGTAGCCTTGATAGGATATAGAAAATCATTGGTGTGTCCTCTATTTGGAGCCATGAACTGCTTTAAAACTGTGATTCTGCTGCCCATGTGGGAAGCTGGTTCTGGTTGCACAGTCCCACCTTTAGTAGGAGGGCTTTGAAAAACACAGAAAAAAGCCTTAATGATTCTTAAATTAGGAAATTGACTGTTGTGCTATTTTCATCAAGTGTGAGATATATTATGAAGTTGGATGTTGAATAAAGTGAAATCTAGTTGATGTTTATAGGTATCAGACAGACCACTGAAGCACTGTGGAATGGCACAGGAGGCAAAGAGCAGTGCAAGTGGCTGCTCTTTCCACTTCGGCTTCCCACGGTGCATAGCTGGGAGCTATGGCAGAGCAGTGAGGTGCGACCCTTTCCCGTGGCCCTGTGGCCCTGTTCTCAGGGTTGGATAGCAGCATATAGAATCTGCTGGAGTTGAGAGAGAATTGGAGCTTTCACTGCATGACTTACATTTGTGGTTGGGTCACCGTATTGAAAGGAATTTCCACTTGTCATTGGGGGTCCCCCTTGAGGAGCTGCTTCTAAACTTCAGGCACCCATAGCCCTTGAACCTATGCAACGTTCCCACTCAGAAGAGAAGGCAGTTAGTGCCCAGGGAAGCCTGGGGTGTCTTTTCTCAAACCACCCGGAGAGGAAACTCTTATTGCACACTCTGGAGGTGAGGTAGCTGGGGCACTGGGTGATATAGGAGCTTAGCACAGAGAACTGAGATTTCAACTCAGATTTGATTTATTCTGAAGTAGACTTTCTTCTGTGCTTGAGGCTGAAAAGTGAGGTGTTTATTCCTTAACAGTTGCTATAACCTCACAGAGTTTCAAAGCCATTGTAAAAAGCTCTGAACTTTATGTGTAAATGTGGTTGAAGCAAACCATTCTCCCTCCCCTAAAAAGAAAAAGAACAATACCTTGACATTAGATTCCATTAGATATATGATACACAAATTAAATTCCTTCTATAACCCCAGTAACAGGTTAGTTTAATGAATATGGATCTATATGACTTGGGCCTGGATATGAAAAATTTTCCCGTTAATGTATAATACAAAATGCATAGTTTGGAATACATGTTTTTGCTGAGCTCTGTTGCTTGACCTGCAAAATATGTCATAATTTTGAGTCAGTTATTTATTATCTTTTTATTATTCATAGCATGTCAAGATGGGTTTTCAACAAGATATACTTTTGAGGTCATGGGGCAAGCAAAAAGTATATTTTTAGGTTAATGTCAACATGACCAATAAATAATTCTAATACCAGTGATTAAAAAAAGCACTATTTATTTGTCAATGTAACTGAAATTTAAGTTGTTAGAATATATAAAAGAATATGATATTTTTGGTAAAATTACACATTTGCTAATATATTTCACTTTCAAAGAATTACTGTGTATGAAGTAAAGCCATACGCATCTCAAAAATAGGTTCAGAAAATTTGAATTATTTTATGTTTATATAAAGGAGTCAAAACTGGTAATTTAAGAAAATGGTTGAACAGAGGGAATGAATGGTGCATGGATTTGACCATCTTTGCAGGGTCATCTTGGTTTCTTCCCCTCCCCTCCCCTCCCTTTCATAGGGATTTGCTGTTTTGTTAGGCTGGCCTTGAATTTACTATGTAGCCCAGGCTGGCCTGAAGGGTGCAGCAATCCTCCTGCCTCAGTCTCCTGATTGCTAGGATTACAGGCATGAACTATCACACCTAGTAGTTATTATTGATTTTTTAAAATGAAATTTAGCAAAGGATGTGAGGGAATGAAAGGATTAAAACTGGCTCATTGCCATAATGTTTGCCAGACTGTCTTCTGCTTTAGATTTTATGTTATCAGTGGGCTTTGGCACACAGGTCATTAATATCTGTTACCATCCTGGCCTGTGGAAAGAAGCTTCCTTCCCTCTCCTGCTTTTCTGGGGTAGTTTCAAGGTCTTATCCCAAAGATAAGGGTCAACACAACACATAGTCATTTTATTTTAAGAATTTGTACAGCATTACAGAGCAAAACCTATGTTATATATTTCTAATAGTAGAAGCAATAAAATGGAAGCCTGTAGTAAGAGGAGGCTCCTGGCTAGAAGAGACCTCACACTGCAGTATGGTTCCATTCTTGTGCTGTTCCAGCGCCATCAGCGCCAACCCCATGGGTGCCAGAGAACTGGGCTGTGGTCTCTGAGGCCTGGCTCCTGTGGACGCATGTGATCGCCATTCACCAGGGCTGAGGAGCATTGATCCTAGGGTGATGATCCGTGTTGATCCGTGTTAACCAATCTGTTTAACCGACAGATGGTTATTTTAAGCATTCACTAATGTCTTGAAAATTCTTTGACTTACACTAGGACAATCTAAGTCACGGCCAATGCTTGACCAGATTGCTCTCTGTGAGAGCCTGAGAGAAAGTTTTCTCTTCATGTGACTCTCCCCAGGCACACTATAGAACTTCAATCTCTTTCCTCTGTGGCTCCACAATCTCCTTGCTCAGAAAATTTGGAGCTCACCTGAGTCTCATAATAGTGCAGTACAGGTTCTCCTATGTCCTGAGTCTTC
>PVKA01053846.1:0-11038 GCA_004027165.1 Ctenomys sociabilis | reverse complement strand
ACAGGCTGCCCTCCAACAGCTCGTGAGCTGCTTTCCGTGCGCGCCTTTTGCCCTCTGTCACCTCAAGCACAAAGGCTGATCTACGCCACGCACGAGCTTCCAACGGCAGAAGAGGTCTGAATTGTCGTGTCTCACCAAACGATACTCCTTGATTTAAAGATCATTTTGAAAAAGTGCAGTTCAACACAAATCAGTCTTTTCAGAAAGGGAATGAACCCTGCCAGCCCTGCCCCTGGGTAGGCATGCTGAGCACCAAAACTGGGCATGGTGGTGCACATTTGCAATCCCAGCACTGGGAGGCTGAGACACAAGGACCACTATGAGGCAAGGCTGTGCAGTGAGACCCTGTACCAAATACATTAAGAAATGAATTCAAATATTAACCTACTTCTATAGTATTACAACAACATATTTTACTGTTACAAGTTTTAATACAGACTAATAACAATCACCTCACATTTATAACCGTATAAATGAATGCAAATTTAACAAAGGCCAATGTCTTATTGAAAATCTGCAAAGTGGTAAAACTCCCTTTTAAAAGCTAAGCTCTCAGAAGGGCATGGTGGTACACATCTATAATCCCAGCACCCACGAGGCTGAGGCAGGACTGCCCGTATCAAGGGCACCCTGGCTACACCCTGAGCTCATGGCCAGTGTGAACTACAGAGAGTGAGACTTTTTTTTTTTTAATGTATTTAGGGCCAAGGAAATGGCTCAGTAGAATAAGTGCTTGCCTGGCAAGCGCAAGGGCCTGAGTTCAATGCCCGGTTCAGGGGAAAGAAAAAAAAATAGGCCTATGTCTACAGGGTCTCACTACACAGATTGGACTTGTAGTGATCCTGCTGTTTTCAGCCTCCAAAGCACTAGGATTACAGGCTCTTGCCACCATGCCTAGTCTCGTTCGCTGTCTCAGTGTGCCCTGGGGCCAGGGCTGGCATGGCACACTGGGGACTGGCCCCTGCTTGAACCCTGGTCCCTGTGTCTGCCTAAGCAGGTGCTTTGATCCACTTATTAAAAAAAATTTTTAAAGACCTAAGAAAAGTTAAATTCTTCATTGAAAGTAAGAAATGTCTTTAGTAATGTAAAGTTATAGCATGAAGTCAAACTAAAAGTCACATTTGTTTACATCCTCAGTGTCTAAAAAAAAAATAGACATGGACAACACCACGTTTCCTCACTGGTACCATGCAAAGTGTTATAAGCCTAGGTAACAAGATGATGACATTCATACCTGGCAAAAACACCAACACGCTGCTCCTCTCTGACACAAACTGGACCCTTGATGTCTTGTTCCTGGCAAAAAGTGATAAAAGATACAACAGCTGCCCCTTTGCAAGACCCTGACCTGCAGGCTGTGTCCCCCAAAGCCCCTACAGACCCTTCACTGCACCGCAGAGCCCAGGCCCCGGGGGCTGCGCCCAGACGCAGCGGCACTCAGAGGCCGGCGTCTCGACTCCACCTGCTCGCCCGCGGAATGCCCTGGCTGCACATGTTCCCCTGAACATCAGTTACTGGTTACTGTAACCCAGAGCCCGCACTGCACACATTCGAAATAACTACAAACTGTTATCAGAGGCACTTATTATTTGAAGGCATTTTTGTAGAAAGTATCCATTCCCTGCCCCACTGTTGCCAGTACATTTATTTCTGTGTGAAATTAGAACTCTCAAGCTTTTGTACAGCAAGAGAAACCATGAACAGAGTGAAGAGACAACCCACAATGTGGGGAAAAGAATGTTTGTCAGATGTTCCTCAGATAAAGATTCACTGTTGAGAACGTATAAAGAACTCAGAAAAATCAGACCTCCCGAAGTTAAAGACCCAATCCAAAAATGGGCATCAGACATCAATACACACTTTTCAGCTGAAAAAACACAAACAGTAGATATATAAAACAATGTTCAATATCAGTGGTCATTCGAGAGATGCAAATTAAAAGGAGATTCTGTCTCACTCAGGAAAGAACAGCTATTATCAGGAAGTCAACCAATAACAAATGCTGGTGGAGCTTTTGGGAAAAAGGTACCCTTCTCCACTGCTGGTGGGAGTACAGCCTGGTGGCAACCACCACAGAAATCAGTGTGAAGAGTCCTCAAAAAACCAGGACTGGAGGTCCCATTGGACCCAGTTATTCCCCTTC
Organism: Ctenomys sociabilis; assembly: GCA_004027165.1. Lineage (NCBI taxonomy): Eukaryota > Metazoa > Chordata > Mammalia > Rodentia > Ctenomyidae > Ctenomys > Ctenomys sociabilis. Next base: position 8,895 of record PVKA01053846.1, on the reverse strand, counting down.
AAGGCATCTTCCCAGAAGAATTAAAAACGTCATACAACAGGGATATATATGCACCCATATTTACAGCAGCCCAATTTGTAATAGCTAAATCTTGGAAACAACATAAATACCCATCAACTGACAAAAAGATGTGATACTTTTATACAATGGAGTATTATTTAGCCATAAAGAACAATAAACTAGAGACTATTATAGATAAATGGATGCAACTTGAGACCATACTCCTATGTGAAATAAGCCAGATACAAATGTAGAAACATCATAGTATTTTCCTAGTGTGAGCAGATGAAACAGTAAGATCCAAAAATGCAAAGTAGATACTATAAAGTGGAAAAAAACCCTTAAAACGAAAGAGATAGCTGGGGAGATAGCTCAGTGGCTTAAGTGCCTGCCTGGCCAACACAAGGCCCCAAGTTGATCCCCAGGACCACGTGCTGTGCTGGATCCAGAACTTGACTGTAATCCCTGCACTAAGGAGGATGAGGCAGGAGGATCACTACAAGTCTGAACTGCAGAGTGAGAGCCTTTATCAAAAATTTTTTTAAAAAAAGGACAGAGAAACTGATGTGAGGGAATGGAAAAAAAGGAAAAGGAAAATATATACACATATAAATATGAATATATGAAAAATAAAATAGTTATATTACTAATTTCTCTCACTTCATTGAAAGGATAAGTTTATGCTAATACTGTTCAGACCACTATATACTGGTATCTTATACTCTGAGTAACTAATTTAAAGATAATAATATGCACTGTATTAACCATTGTTACTTCCTATCATATTGTTTGAAAATTTGTCGCAGTTGTTTCTTCAAAACAAAAATTAAAAAAAGAAAGAAATTAGAACTCTCTGTCCTCCATGTGCCCCTAGCAGGAAACAGACAAGAACCGAGTGAACACTAAAGCCCTCAGTGTGGCCCTAAGACCATTAAGAGGCAGAGGGAAGCACAGAGTGAAAGGGGCGGAGGAGGGGCCCGCGCACAGCTCCTGTTCGGAGGGATGCCAGGAAGGCCTCGCCGGGGACCTGAGGGGCATGGGGAGGCAACCACAGCAAAGCCAGAGAAGAGCGATCTGGCCTTGCCTGGGCACAGTAACTGCCAAGGGGTCGGTGGTCACGCAGGTGGCTCAGGGTGCTGTGCTGCCTGCCTTGCTTCTCAGTCCCCTCTCGGTGCTACACTACCAGAAGCACAGGTCTGGTTTAGAGACCAAGCTGACTGGGGTGTGAGCAAGACCCAGCGTTACAGCTTCACCCCGGAGAGCTGGAGAAGTCCCATGCCCAGGAAGCAAGTCACCAAGCAGCTCATCCATGCTGCGCGTGGCAGGAGACGCCTAACCAACAGGCAGCAGCCAACAGTGGGCCAGATGGTCAGCAACTTGGGCATGCCAAAGCTGGCAAACTGACGACAAGGAATCTGAAAGAGAGGGCATCTGGGCCAGGCCACCCAGGCATTCACTGCAGTAATCATTTTCGATAGCAGCTGGACTGCCCTCCAGCTCCACAGGGCTGCACAATGCAACACGACAGGACAGCAATATGCTGGTGTACACAGGCTCAGCAACATGCACTTTGCTCAGCCAAGGCTGAGAGCCACCTCTGCTACTGATGACACCTTGTACGGGGCCAGCCTGGAGTCCTAAACCAGCGGGAACCAGCCCAGCCAGCCAATGAAAAACTTACTCTACCAAAAGGGGACAGTGACACTCATCCTGGACCGAGCGTGCCTCTCGGCACCTCCGTCTCCTGCTATTCTCTGTGAACCTGCCTCCATCCAAGCAGGCCAGTTAGGGGTATCATGGTTTGTGTTGTTCTCCCAAGCCCTCATGCAGTGGGCCTCTGAGAGGTTGTGACTAACTCATGACCCAGGGCTGGGATGATGGGTGTGAGTGCTACCCCTGTTGTGGGCCAGACAGCCTGACTGAAACACGAGAGAGGGAGAGAGGCTTGCTCTCTGCCGCACCTCCGGTGACACTCATTTCGTTCTTCCAGCTTGTGCTGTCTCCTCCACCATGAACTACTGCCTTCTACATGTGCCGCTCTGCCTTAGAGCAGCCAAGTACGGACTGAAACCTGCGTGAACTATGAGCTAAATAAACTTTTCCCTCTTTAATTTTGGATGTTGGGTATTTTGTCTCAGCAGTAAGAGAAAAGTAACAGAGACAGGGATTGATGGGCTCAGGAAACTATCCAGGGGCCACTGGCCTTACCATGCACCCAAAATTTCTGTCTTAAAAGGATAATGGAAATGTGTGATAATCTGATCTACACTACAGAATGTGGTAAAGGAAAAAAGCCAAACACATGGATAAATGTTGAAAGCAACACAAGAAAAATATTACACCACACATAAATGAAGCCCCTATAAAAATAAAACACCTTCATGGGAAAACAATGGACTCCAGAAAGCCAGAGCTGGCTGCTGCAAGTGCTCAAGACAGACTGTCCAAGACGCCTGCACTCCGCAAAGCTCTGTTTGATAGTGAAGAAAACAGAGACTTTACCACAGAAACAGAACTGTCAGTCTGGCTGTTAATCTGTGTCTACGATGATTAACATGATAAGAACTTATAAAGGAATCTGATACTGGCAAAACTTTTTATAAGAAAGTATAATGCCAGGGCGTGGTGGTGCAGGCCAGTAATCTCAGCCCTCGGGAGGCTGAGGCAGGAGGGATTGTTGTGAGTCTGAGACCAGCCTGAGCTACAAAGTGAGCTTAAGGCCAGCCTGAACTGCATAGTGAGACCCTATCTCAAAAAGACCAAAAAAAAAAAAAAAAAAGGAAGTATAAAAGACAAATGGAAAAAAAAATTGAGATATATTATGTATGTAGAATTTCCCACAATAAATGTAGTCACTATATACTATAAGCACACACTAATAAAATAAAGTGTACCTTGATTTAGTGTAACTGTTGTACATGTTTTATGTATTTTTGGCCTATTAACTGGTTGTGTTTATTATAATTAACTTGATAAAGACTTATCAAATAATTAGAAGTGATGCTAAGAAAAAGAAAAAAATAAACAGAAGAGAAAGGGAAAAGAAAGAATTGAAATGTGCTGTCTACATGCACTATTTCCTCACAAGGAATGTAATCATTATGTACTACAAACATAGACTAACAAAAAAGCTTTTAAAGGAAGAAAAAGTAAAGGACAGAGTAATGAGAACAAGTTCATGGTTTGGTTTGGATTTTGTTTTCTAGAGTTTTGTTTTCTTTTTTAGATAGGGTCTCCCTTTGCAGCCCAGGCTGGCCCTGAATTCATGGTGATCCTCCTGCCTCTGCCTCCTGAGTACTAGAAATGTATTCCAACGTTCCTGGAAATTAGAGGAAAATACTTTATAGAATAATCTCAGAATAAACACAAAGCAAAGTAAAACAGAACGTCACTAATACCACAGTGGGCTCAGACTTGACCATCGGTGGGCATCAGAGCTACGAGAAGGCTGTCGGGCAGCTCAGAAGCACCACTGCTAAGACTCAGAGAGCCCCCAGGCCTCAGGCAAGACAAATGAAAACTAGTCCACATACCCACATACCTACGCAGTGAGGCCGCAGAACACCAAAGAGGAGGAACCTCGCTGAAAAGACACCTCCCCAGGGTGCGCAATTAGGCCAAAGGGTTACTTTTCGCCACAGCAACAGAAGCCAGATGATTCCGGGAAAGCATCAAAGTGCAGAAAGAACAATAAAAATAGGTGCACTGAGCTATCTCGCTATCTCGTAGTGGTCATAGTTCAGCGATGTTATTTAAGTAAAATTAGAAAAAAAAAAAAGCATAAGGAAAGCAGTACAGGGGCCGGGGAGATGGCTCAGTGGAATAAGCGCTTCCCTGGCAAGCGCAAGGGCCTGAGTTCAGTCCCTGATTCTGCCCAAAAAAAAGGAAAGCAGGACATAGCAGCTCACCATTTGACATAGGCTGAGCGTCCCTACCTGAAGTCCTGAAAGCCCCCAAACCCAAAATTCACTTCTAAGGGCCAAACCCTTGGATTCTGGAGTTTTCACAGTAGGGATGCTCAGGCAGAGATGTATGCAAATATTTCGAAAGCTGAGAAACTCCAAAATCTGAAACACTTCTTACTCCGAGTATCTCATATACTGGATGCTCAATCTGCATCTAACAAAATTTCAAAAACAGGGTGAATGTGTATGTTAAATAGCAAGATTAAGTGACTTCACAATGGCAAGCATACTTCAAAGTATCATGCTTTATACAGCAAATACTTTTAATTCTATCAATCACTTCAAATTTTTTTTTTGTTTTTTTAAACTTGAGAATGATTCTTCTTTTTCTTTTGTCTTTTTTTTTGAGACAGGGTCTCACTATACAGTTCAGGCTGGCCTTAAACTCACTGCAGCTCAGGCTGGTCTCGAACTCACAACAATCCTCCTGCCTCAGCCTCCTGAGTGCTGGGATTACAGGCATGCGCCACCACGCCCGGCTCTTCTTTTTCTTTCTCCTTTTTTTTTTTTTTTTTTTGCTGGCTCATCCTGCCTTAAGGGTAGGTCTGGTACAGCATGTGGTGCTAGGGATCAAACCGTGGTGCCCATGCCTGACTGAGTTTGCCCCAGTAGGCACTTCAGACAACTGAGCTATCCCGCCAGCCGCTTAAAAAGTTTTATGAATGAGGAAGATAAAGAAAATTTTAGCTATATAAAAACTGAAAATACTTTCTAACAGACTCTTCAAAGAATGAAAGTGACCCAAGAAAGAAAATCTAAACCTTACACCCAAGGACTTATTTGGAGCACGTGGTTCAGGTCTCTGAGAGCAAAGATGCCCGGCAAGGCTGGTCCTGACGGCCAAGAGGAGGTGGAAGCTCTGTGCTCACTGTTGCTGCCCTGAAAATGTCTGTTATGAGCCACGGTAAGATTAGCACAGGCCCAATGACAGAGGGCAACAGCTGGAAAGTTGTACAATGCAGCCGTCACAACCTAGAACCATCCTTCTGAAGGGAAAATACGAGCTAGGCTTCAAAGAACTAGCTAAAAACATCAGTGCCTGGACCACAAAAGAAGTCTGCTGAGCATCAGGAACACAGCACACTAGGCATCAGGAACACAGCAGAAACAAAGGCAGAGCGGGCTCCGAGGGCTTCCACTAGCGAGATGAGGCTCTCAGTGTGGCCGCTGTCTGTCTGGAGAAGCTATTCCACCTCTACACTACAGATGTCAGCTTTAAAACCTAAAATTCCACTCCACAAGACTACTTTAAGGAGAAATTTCCAGTAAAACACTCGTTTGGCTTTCAAATGCATGCAGTGGTCACTGACAAGGTATCTGCAGTTGCAACTTCATACTATAAAAAGCACTGGCAAGTTTCCCACGAGTGACAGGGGCCTCAAGTCACATACACAGTGAAGCACAGACAGAATGCTCTTACCCATTCTCTTTCAACTCCAAGTCATCAAACATCTGAACGAGGGACACAGCAACTTCATACATGCCCTTCGTTATCACTGGCTCCTCCAAGAGACAGGGAGAGAGCTGAAAGCAGTAAAAGAAAAATGTTGCATGCAACACTAAAACTGGGTTACAGAAAAAATGCAAAAACAGTTGGGTGGGCCATGACCCCAGGCAGGCGGAAACAGCTGCCTGCACATGCAGCTTTCCAGGGGCCGGCGCAGCAGCCAAGTGTGCACCTCTGCACCCTCCGAGCAGCTACACCAGGGCTCCCACAAAATCCATTCAGAGCCTTTCTGAATTTTGTCCTAGAGTAAGAAGAGTCGCTTGTGAACACGTCACCGCCAGCCTCGAGCCATCGGATACATGGATGGCTATCCCACCAGGCAGCTTGCACCACTGGTGGTACAAACAGATCTAATCCCTTCCATCAGTCTTTTTACTAATAATGTTAATAAAAAGCAGCCCAACAATCCTCATTATTACTGTATCTCTGGTGAGATAAGTATGACAAGTTCATTTTGTTTATTAATCACCTTGAAGAAGCATGGCTCACACATTCCTGATACTCAAACATATTAGTTCTACTTCACCCAAATAACCAATACTCACCACATCACAACTGTATAAAAAGGGAAAAGGTGTGTGCCCCACAAACTCCAACAGTAGCACCCAAACCCACCTACAGATAAGCCATGCAAAAGGTGTATCGCTGACTCATAGTAACTCCACTGAGTGCTAGAATCTGAGACCCAGTGACCCACAGGTAACTCTACTGAGTTCTAAAACCTGAGACCAATGAGGACTTTTTAAACACCTTGACAGGGCACCAAACACAGCCCTGAAAAGAGGGCAGAAGCACAATAGCTATGGGCCTTGCTGTGTGTCAGGTCCACCGCAAGTGTGAGTGGCTGGGCCAGGCAACAGGAGGCAGAGGGGCAGTGTGTCCACCCAGGCCACTCTGCCATTCTCCCACCTTGGTTTGGTCACTGTGATTAAATCACAGTGTAGGGGCCGGGGAGATGGCTCAATGGAAGAAGTGCTTCCCTGGCAAGCGCAAAGGCCTGAGTTCAATCCCTGGTTCCACAAAAAAAAAAAAAAAAAATCACAGTATTTCTGTCCCAACCAGAGACCCTGGAGCCCTGCACTTCTGCCAGGACACCATGCCTTAGCTGGCCAGTGAATCCTGAGAGTCAAGGAGGGAGGTACATAGGAAGTGAGAGAACAGGCCTTGCAGGCAGTGGGGAAAGAAATGTCTCTAGAGATACCTGCCACCCAGTTAAGCAGACTAATTCCTAAAGATAAGAAGTAGACTATCAGGAGTGCATCAAGGCTGAGCTTTAGGCAGAGGAGCATGGACCCAAAAGACCACAGCAGGGGCTACAGGGTGTTCCTCTCCTGCACCTACCTGTGAATGATAGTGCACCTCCATCTCTCAGCATGAGCACTGCCTTTCTATGTGCCCTTCTGTAAGTAACACCAGCTCCCCACAATGAATGTGATTATATACTGCAAGCACGTACTGATGAAAATAGAAGATGAAAGCTCAGGGAAAGCACCAAGCCAGAGTAGGCCCAAAATCTGCAGCCAAGCAGCAGGGGCCCCAAGGAAAGCAAGTGTCAGTGGCCAGCAGCATGAGGTGTAGAAAGGCTGAGGAAGAAGCAAGAGGGTCTGGAGACCCTGGTAAACACAGGTGAGCTAGGCAGGGACAACAGAGCCACTGTGAGAGCCAAGGGTGACTCTACAAGACACCTTGAGTCCACACAAAACCTGGCAAAGGCTGCAAAGAATCTCAAGACAGACAGACAGATAATCTGTTATGAAGTCTCACTATGCAGCTCAGCCCTACAGTGATCCTCCTGTCTCAGCTTCCCCAGCACTGAGATTACAGGCATGCACCACTACACCCCGGGATTCCAGGGCTGGAATGGCATATGGTACTAGGGATAGAACCCAAGTCCTGGTGCTTGCTAGGCAGGTGCTTAGACTACTGAGCTATTCCTCCTGACTCAGTTATATTTAAATATGGACAACAAAGGACAAGTAGAAGATATTAATGTAAGAAGAGGGTGAACATGGATCAGTCAGGATCCCTTGGAAGAAGGAATGAAAGGGACCTGGGCAGAAAGGCTGTGCCTCACAGGAAGGTGCCTCTCCCTGGCAGCCCTATAGAGTGGGAAGGTGACAGCAGGAGGAAAAATAGACAACCAGAAGCTGAGCAAAGGTCCTCTGGCTTCAAAAACCATATAACAGAATCTATACAGATACCACTCTCACAAGCTTAAAAATAATACACAAGAGGGCCAGTGAGATATCTCAGCAGACTAAGCACCTTCTTAGGCAAGCACAAGGACTGGGGTTCAATCCCCAGCACCACATGCCACTCCAGCCCCGCCCCTGGGCATGTGAGCTGGCCACTGAGACTGGGCGCGGTGGCACATGCCTATGGTCCTCACACTGGGGAGGCTGAAAGCAGGAGGATCACTACGAGTCTGAGCTGTGCAGTGAGACCCTGTACCAACCACAACAAGCACAGGGACGGGAAGCACAGCTCAGTGGTGGAGTACATGCTTAGCGTGAAGAAGGCCCCAGGTCTGATACCCAGTGCAAAAAAACCCAAACTGTTACACAGCTAAGTCTTTTATATTCACTCACTGAAATAACTCAGTGTGTGCCCCTCAGGTACCACAATCAGGGTGTTTCTTAAGTAATGCTAAAGCCAGGTGCGCTCCAGCCTGCTAACGATAACCCAACCTGAGCCGAGGCGGCCCAATCCACCTGAAAGCTGGGATGCCCGGACCACAGGGCCTCAGAGAGCACCTATTCCTCAGCATGTCCACAAGGAATCCTGAGTACATGTGAACTCCAAATGTACACGTAACAAGATTTCATTAGGCAAATGGATGTTCACATAAAATTCTTTCCATTTTTCTGTTCTTTTGAAATAGTTATTTAAGGGGCCAGCCAAATAGCTCAGCGGATTAAAGTGCCTACAAGCAGGCACAGGGGTGAGGGGAGCCAGCCCCACCCCAGGGCACACTGAGACAGGGGTGGGGTGGGCTGGGAATGGAGCCCAAGGCCTTGCCCATGTTAGCCAGGAGCTCTCCACTAAGCTACACCCACAGTGCCCAGCGCTTGGTGGGGTTCTTTGCAGCAGTGGGGCTGAATCCAGGGCTGCTGCACTGAGCTTCTGCCTCTGCCGTTCTGACTTTAATTCATACTCTAGACAAGAGTCTACGTCACTGAACTATCCAGACTGGGCCCTAATTTGCAGTCCTCCTGAATTAGATTCCTGGTTACAGGGCCTGACAGATAGCTCAGGAGACTAGAGCACCTGCTTAGGCAGAACACAGCAGCAGTTCAATCCCAGGGATGTCCTGCTGGTCCTGTCCCCAGGTGCACAGAGACAGTGATTGAGACTGGGCATGGTGGCACATACCTGTAATCCCAGAACTTGGGAGGCTGAAAACAGGAGAATTACTAGAAGTCA
>PVKA01053845.1:0-11037 GCA_004027165.1 Ctenomys sociabilis | reverse complement strand
AAATTTAAAAAAAAAAAAGAAACACACTTAACTCAAAAGGACAGTCATAGGCTCAAAATCAAAGGATGGAAAACAATACTACATGCCCCAGCACCTCAGAAAAAAGCAGGAGTAGCAAATCTGTTCTCAGATAGCCTCAACTTCAAACATAGACATATTTATACACATATGACTGTGCATGTGTCTGTTTAATCTCTCAGTGTACACTGCAAAATTGTGATTAAAAGAAAGATTTATTGCATACTGTGGATTATATTGTTCCATGCAGTTTCCATTTTTCTGCTTAATTTTTTTCTCTTCTGTCTGATATATGGTAATTTTGCTATGGTAAGATTGCTTTTATTTAAAACTATATCATCAAAAGATGCCCTGAGTTGGGGTATAGAATATGATGGAGTACTATTCAACCACAAAATGAAGTGCTGTCACGTGCTACTTCAGTTACTTTTCTCTCATTGCTGACCTAAAATACCTGACATCCGAAGTTAAGCAAGCAAAGTTCTGTTTCCTTCACAGCTTATAGAGGCTTCAGTTCATAGCCAGCAGGCTCTGAGGCAAGGTGGCAGGAAAGAGACAGCTCATGCAAATAGAAGGCAGCTAAACAAGGCATCTTTCTGGCCCTTTTGTCTTATCAGCTACTTAGGGAGGGGATAACGTTCACGCCCTTAATCCCAGTGGCCCTGAGCCTAGCCCTGCATCAAGAATCAATCCCAGCATCACACATACTGGATGCAGCCACCTCTGAAGAAGCTGCATGCCTGCTTGCAGCTTTGGGGGACATCTACATACAACCACAGCACACGCTGCAACACAATACATCTCTAAGACATTCTGAGATCAGACTCAAAAGATCACATATTAAACGATTCCATTCTTAGGAAATATCTAAAGTAAATCATGACGATAGAATGAAAATTGATGATTTTTGAAGGAGTGAGAAAAGGTAGTAGAGGGAAACTGTTCAACAAGAACAAAATTTTTCTTTGGAAGGATGGAAATGTTTCTGAACTGGGTAGAGGTTAAGTTTGCAGGCATCATAAAAGTGCTGAATACCACTGACTGTCCACTTAGATATGATAAATTCCATGTTATGTAATTATCACTTCAATGAGTTGATCTTTTAAGAAGCTAGCTCAGTACACTAAGTGCCTACTTAGGCAAGCACAGGGAGTGGGATTCAATCCCTGGCACCACATGCAGCACCAGCCCCACCCCTGGGTGCACCTAGTCAGCCATTGGGTCTGGGCATGGTGGTGAACACCTGTAATCCCAGCGCTGGGGAGGCTGAGACAGGAAGATCAGTACGATTTTGATCTTTATAGTGAGACCTTGTACGAAATACATTTTAAAAAGGAAGCTACCTGGAAGGTTTGTAGATGTGAGTGGCGTAACAAGCAGTGGGCTTTGATTCTAGGTTCATGCCCCGTAAGCTGGTCACTGTGAGATTACTGCAGTGGGAAGGAATTTCCTCTGGGTCTTTTCACAAGAAAAATGGCCTATTTCTCCCCCAGCAGCTGTAGACGTTCATTAAGTTCTGGTTAGGTCTGAATGTGCCTTAGATCTACATTTTTCACCTTGTGTATTGTTATGGCTTGTGTTTAGATGTCCCTGAAAACCTCATGTTGTCATAGTAAGGCTTTTTCAGAGGTTGCTTGGCCTACAGTTGATGCCATACTAGGCTCAAGGGCCCGAAGATGGAGGGTGAGAGTGTTCCCTGCCCTAAGTAGATAAATTGCCAGTTTTATGCGGTAAAATAAAACTACAGAGCAACACTGCGAAGGTCCCTTGCTCATTTTGCTGCCTTCTGCCTGCCATGAACTTTTCCTTGTCTATGATACCTGCCTGCCGTGCCACTGTGCTTGGAGCCAGCCAACCATGAACTGAAGCTTGTAGGTAAGGCAACCTAAGTTGTAAGGCGAATTAAGTTTTTCCCCTTTGGGTGTCGAGCATTTTGTTTCAGCAATGAGGAACACAAGTGGGACGTGCACACATCATTCCCTTCTGCTCTGGGTCTGGCTTCCCTGGCCCCAGAGTCTCCCACCCAACTTCTCCAGAGAATCAACCTCCAGGCTCCCGTAGGACAAGAGCAAACACCTCATCCGTCTCAGATTTCTTGTCTTGTTTCAGTCCTCTGAAGCTCACGAAAACCCTCCAAGGCTTTGGCAAAGCCCACCAACCTACTCTTGTTGGCCTAGCATGGCTTTCTTCATTATTTTTGTGCTTTCTCTGGAAAGGGATAAACTGGTTTATCTCTTTCCTTTTTCAGGAAAGGTTTATCAAGAGATACACCTGCATGTAAGGTAGCTCAACAGGCTTTTTAAGCCAGAAACTTTGTACTTTGTTTAGAGTCTTGTCAGGAGAAAATCTACTTAGAGGGAAGAGAATGCTGCTCCATTCTCAGCTCTAAATAAATCTGTATTCTGAATCAGGTCAACAAATTGCCCTGATATTTGGTGATGGGAGGTATTAACCCACCACTGGAAGTTGTGAGTAGGTCGCCCATTTACGCAGATCATGCAGATGATGCAGATGGTGTGCTAAACACCCTCCTGGGGCAGACATGGTGACAGTCACCTTCACATCATGGGACAAAATACCTGGCAGTACCATTTAAAGGGCAAGTTTAATTTGTCATAAGTTTTCGGACCCTCAGAGGAGTCTGAAAGCAGAAAGAGAAGGGAGGGAGAAGGAGGGCAGTGCATCCTCCACATGAGCGGGTGGCTGGGTCAGACGGGGGTGGGGTGCAGTGACCCCCCAACCTGCTTGCGCTTCGAAAGCCCCCCTGCTGGACACCTGAGACTTGGGGGCACAGCTAGATCAGAGGCACATGCTATATTGGAGGCATATCAGGTTTCACACTCGAATTCTTGAAATGGAATTTCCATTCACCTGCCTCATGTGATTGTTTTGGCAGCGTACCGCTTCTCATACTCTTCTTAAAGCAGGAGAAAATTAAATCAGGCAATGTCTCCAGAAGCTGAAGTCAGCTTTTTTCTCTGTTACGGGCTTCTCCCAGGCAGTACCAGTGTTCACAAAGGTCACTGAACCCCCTCCAGGAAGGAAGGAATTCTCACTCTTGTCACCATGCATAAAGTAGTTACATGAACAGCTGCGCAATACATGGCACCCTTGTAGAAACTACAACTGAAGTGGAAAAAAGTAAAAGCATGTGTTAGATTCCAGGGTCAGTAAGACTATAATTAATGATCACAGATTGCTACAGAGATCCTATTTTTGTTTGTTTGTTTTAAGAAGTGTAGTGATGCGTATCCATTTTATTGGGAGGACCAGAAATCCATGCATGTTAGTTGAAGCAAGATGGAATTTCTTTTGGGGACCCAATTTCAGAAAGAACTACAGGACACGTAAGAACTGGAAAGTAGTCCTCCAGCGCTTCACTGCTCTCCCTGCAACCTCTGCAGTCTCCTCTGTGCCTTGGGGTGTGATCTCACCCCTCTGCCCGCAGCTCCTCAGTTTGCGCAACTTTCCACGTGGCTGCTCTATGTGCCGGCTCTTCCGCGGCTTTCTATCCAGCCTTCACATAATGAAAACAAAAACCAAAAAACCTCAATATGTCCTTATTCTAATTATAACTTTTCAAGCGTGAAGACAATCGGCGCAGCTTAGGTCAAGTGACCCTTTCGGGGCCACAGAATGTTTCTCTGTTGTAGATATGCACGTAGCTATATGTGGAGGGCTGAGAGACAATGACATTTCTAGAATAAGTCCATGGAGGCCCTCCCTGTGAAACACTTGCTCTTGTTATTTCTTCATAAGAAAGCCATTTTATGTGGAATTTAATGGATGAAGTTTAAGGTGACATGAAGCTAAGTCCCTTAAAAGAACTCATGCAGCCAGCCTGGGGTTGCAGCCAGGGTTCCCTTCAGTCTGTCTTATCTACTACTGCTCTTCCTCTTATACAGTAGTAGCTCCCACCACTCCTAAAAATAGTCTATTTTTCTCTGCTTCAGCAACATTTTTTGAGGGATTGATCCAATGCCAACAGCTAACAAAGCCACTGCATGCAGTTTTGAAAAATGGAATCTCTGTTATACTCGGGCTTAAGGGCCACGCTTGAGCAGAGGGCTGGACACGTTCGCAACTCGTGTTTCCCTAAGCACCACTTTGCACATAGAGCTCCTACATGGTAGACTGCAAAAGCAAGAGAAACCGGCTTTGCGCGGAGCCGGAGACCCGCTGTGCAGAGCATAAGACCACCATGTAATGTGTAGAAAAAGTAGTCCCAGGATTCAAACAATTAAAACACTTTTTAAAAAATCTATTTTACATTTATTTCGCTACATGGTCAGCTGACTTGCTTTGAAATGAGCTCAGGGTAGAAATGATGTCTGGCTTTCAGGCCACACATGACAGGAACCGGAACCGGAAGCTGGGCTCCCTGGAGTGACACCAGGAAGGCAACTTCCGTTTTCTTCTCTGTGATGCTCTGTTTAGGCTTTGTATGTGTGTTCTCTTTAGTTAGTTCTTTTCAGGCCTTTAATCAATCTGGTGGGGAAATCTCAATCACATTTCATTTTAGTGACACAGTCTCTGGTTCAGTGCCCTGTTTCCAGGAGAGAAGAACTTGTTTTATGGAAAGTATGCCTTTCGCAGAAAACACGTTGGAGTCTCAGGAGCGAAGAAGCTAGGTTGATGCCTACTGAGACGCTTAGTGTAACTAGAAGTTGGTATCTGTTATGCTTGATACATCCTGTTAACTTGAGAAGTCTAGAAGCTTTACCAAGTACCTCAGCAGTTCTACATCTTCCTCTATAGAGAGGCCAGACCTTCATGGCTCTAGAATGTGTGCACTTCAAAAGTTTACAAATTTAATGAACTGACTCAGCCGGGGGCCAGGGTCCTCACTTTCCTCATCCTGTGAAAAGAGGAGGGCAGGAAGATGGTGTGAGCACTGCATCCATCCCAGGGCGGGTGGGCGGGTGGGCGGGGAGCCTGCTTCTGATGTAAGGGAGGGAGAGTGTTTATTTTCTTCTCCCTTTGCTCCTGTTGCTGTCGCTGTCTTCTGCCACCTTGAAGTGTTGCGCCTGTGAAGCTGGCCCTGACGCCAGCTGATTATGAACTGAAACCCGCTGTGAGATAATTAATCCTTTACTGGTTCTACGTTGAGTGTTGGTATTTAGGCCCAGTGACAAAAGGAGCTTTTCACTTTTCCAGCCAGCTCATCCACAATCTATTTGTCATCCTCCTGGGAAAAATAAATGCTGGGTCACTGCTGTCACTTCTTTGGGGTAATCCAGGTGGCAACTACAGGGTGACACAGAACCCTAAAAGGCCATGGGCCCAGGGCACTTTTGTAGAATCACATCTAGAAACAAACATTTTAGGTAGGTGAATCTCTAAGATGGCTAATTATTCTGTGGGAAAGAGCAGAAAAACTTTACAGGTAGAGGAATACCTAACATTTATTTGATGGTAGAAAATGTGAATACTTAAGTCTCACAGTTTTAAATGAGGCTTTTGTCAAAAAAAGTGATCCTAAAACTTAAAATTGCAAATACTGAAACTGTTTGAGTTTTCAACATAACAAATATTCTGCGAACTCCCTGATGTGAAAGTTGCATTAAACAAAGACTTGCTTTCAGATGTAAGTTTAAATAAAGCATCTCTACAGAAGACTGAAATTCTATGTAATTTTACATAATTAAATGTAGCTATTTTGTCATACTACAATTTTCTGCTTTGCTCCTTATGTCTACAATTTTGACATTCACCATGGATTTGGTTGGTTTATTTCAGAGCAAGCTTATCCACATTTTCAGGGTGATGATTGTAATTACTCTCTACTGAAAACCAGAGCAGATACCTAGAGTTCTCAATTTGATGAATCTTTGGGGGAGGGAAGTGCATATTTTTCTAAAAGCTGAGCAAAAAAAAGATGGAAAGAGAGTTTTCAAAATGTCACTTCTATTTATTCTGCCATTTTGCCTTTTCTTCTCTGCTTTTTCATTGGTAAGATTTTGATTGAGTTTATTGACATAAGTACTTTTAAAAATGCTGCGGTTATCACATGATTCCAAGGGTTAATATGGTTTTGATGAAAAGAAGCTTTTCTCAAGAGCATATCTTTAGTAAACACTTACTTTCTTTCAAAGATCTTAAAGTGTCAATATCTAAAACGTTATGAATTGTGTATGTAACGTTTACCTGTTACATTCCTGTCCCCTGCATACATGAAAATTAGTAATTTGAATTTTCCAGGCTTTTGTGCAGAAAACATATTTATGCACTAAACTTGCTGAAGTTAGAAAAGCTGACCTCATTCTACGAGCCTCGTCATGTGTGTTTTATTATAAGCCCAGCACAGGGAAGCCTGCCAAATCAATTAAACTAGCACTATAGTTCCAATTCATGCTCCCCAGAACACACAGCACCGTGGAGGGAGAGGAGGGCAGCAATAGTTCTGAATTTTCTTTGAGAAGAGACTTGATTCTCTGAGGGTCTGAGGAGGTCCACGATAATATCAGGAAATTCTGAACACCATGTGTGTCAAGATGGGAAAGATGTATAGGCGCCTCACAAGGGTCTGACAAGTTTGTAACCCTGTGGCTAGTCTCACGGCTTTGCGGTCAGCGACCGGGTGATTACTTTTACAGAGAATATAATTGCTATTCTTTAGGCCATTCATAAGCAGCATTGGATTATGCTAATTAAAAGTTGCGAATACTTGGAACAATATAAATTTTGGAATGACTAAAGTCCTATGGTGGTGCTTGGTAACCCTACCTTTTTCCCCTTTTTCCCCTTTTTCCTTCCTTCCCTTCCTCCCTTCCTTCCTTCCTTTCTTCCTCCCTTCCATCTTTCCTTTCATTTTCCCTCTCTCCATTCTTTTCAATTAATATTTTTAACTAAATCATATGCAGTAAGATGTGGTGAATGTTTACCACATTTATGTATCTCCTTTAAATGCAAACATGCAATTACCTCAAATATGAACTGAGTAGGACAATTTAGCAATGGAAAAACAATTAGCTGGCACCCTTAAGATGCAGTGCAAGGGCTAGGGCCCCAAAGCAGACCATGGGCAGCCAGGAGGCCTGCACACGGGTGCTGATAATCAAACAGCAGGTTGTGGATGCCAAGGAGGCTAACTGATGTGCGGGGAGGAGGAGGGCCAACTTGCTTCTGCCTCCTTGCAAGGCAGGGAAAACAGGAGTCAAGAAGTGCTGGGGAAGGCAGCCCTGCTCGCTGAGTTCTCTAAGTCACTTTGGGGCAAGTGTTATTCTTGTTTATGGACCTGTCTCAGAGGTAAAGACATCTTTTCATTACAACCATTTAATCCCAAAGTGAATGAACCCATCATTGGTCAGGAGCTCATGCTTCATGGCTCTCGGATGAAATTAATCCCAAGTCCATTTACAGGGTAAAACCAGACACCCAATCAAAGGGAGAACTGCTGGCAATTCATAGAAGCAGAGCTTTGCTCTTCCCCATAGGATTGGTGAACCTATGGAAAGCAGCATTGTGCTCAGTAATTAGCTCTCAGTAGGGGGCTGTACAATGATTATTTTTGGAAATATTTGAAAAGCTGAGGGTCTCAGCACAAGTAGTATTAATCTCTCAGCTATAGTTACTCAGAGAGGTATTTTGGTACATAGAGTTTGTGGTTTTTATAAAGCAGGATGTATTTCACTTTTCTGCCACCCCAATTTTACTTTTTAAACCAATGATGGGGATCCTTCTAGAGCTTTAAGCAGACTTCTAGAGTCTGTGGTGGCACTGGGCTTGCGGGCCCTGGATTCTGAGTTACTGCCTTAACCTTTAACCTACAGTCCAGCCAGGAATCTCCCTGTGGAGAGCACTGGGCTCTCCTCATTCGCTGCTAACGAAGTGTCCGATGTGCAGCCCAGTGCTACGCGAGCCATTGGCTTCATCCTGGAATAAACATTCTTCAAAGGCACAGACTGAGTTCCCGTCTCTAGGCAGCACTGGTGCAATGCCTGCCTACATGGGGCACCATTTAATCCTAAGGCAAGCATGTGGATGTAGAGCATAGCCTAGCCAGAAGTACAGATGGAAAAAGAAATCCCCAAAGAGGAGCTGTTGTCAGGAACAGCGATACCCATCGTGCTCACGAACATAGTCATCAATATTTTCCTTTAATGTTGAGAGAAAAATGAAAAGAGGAAAAAGAAAGGAGAAAATAACAGGATTAAAAAGTCCCAATTGATTTATACCCCATGTTATGGCTTGAATCTAAATGTCCCCAAAGACTCATCTGCTCAGAAGTAGGGTTTTGCAAGGGCACTGGATAGCAGGGGGCTGATGGCTGGCTTGCTGTTGGGAGCAGGAGCATGGGTTTGTCCCTTCCTGAGCCCCCCTTCTGCTCACTCTGCTTCTCCACCACTGTCCCATGCACTGCTCCTCCTGCACTGTGTCTCTTCATCACCCTGCTCTGCCTTGGAGCCAATAGGCTATGAATGCTGTCACAAACTGTGAGTCAACATAAAGCTCTCTTCCCCCTAAGTCATGGGTGCTAGGTATTGTGTGTCCGTGACAAGAAGGTCACTAGGAGATCCCAGTGGCAGCCCTGAATCTAATAGTGGTATATAGTTCTTCATGGAAGTCAGTGTCTCCACCCATCTGCCCACTCACCATAACAACACACTTTCTGAGAGTGGGGTTTAGCCTTGTTATCTCAGTGTTCTCTTTGGTCACCCCTTAGGCCTTGGAAATTGGACTTCTAGTGACTGTCTTCTATTTTAGTACTAGGAGTCAAACTCAGGTTCTTGCATGTGCCAGGCAGGCACTTATACTGGGGAAGTGTACATCCCCAGTTCCCAGTGACCTGCCACACACTCTCTTCCAAGTTGCTAAGGACCCTACCCTCAATATTCAATATCAACTCTTGATTCCCACTCTTTAGACAGAAGAAAAGAAATGAAGAGTTGAGTTGAGCAGTGTTCCTGGGGCCAGATGATCTCATGGCAGGACTGGGAGCATGTAGCCCACCATGGCAGCCCCTCTCAGCACACACACGTGAATTACCAAGATCATAATCATTCTGTTGCTCACACATGCATAGATGTTTGTACCAGAACAGTGGAGTGAATGACCATGCAGCACAAACTGTGGTTCCTCACTGAGCATACCTGTATGCACACATTCCATGGACAGCTCACTGATGAGCAAGGGAGGGCTAGAAAAATAAATAAATAAACTGGAGAATGTCCCACCCTTCTTATTTCTCTTATGTCATCCTCATTGGTACAAGTGGCTGGCAAGAAAGGAGAGGATAAATTTTCTTGATTATTCGTGCTTCATTGATTGCTTTCAATCCAACAAACTCTGGTCTGAACAGTGTGCCTTCTTCGCACATCCAGCCCTGGACACTCCCTCCCCGCTGGAGCTTAGATACCTTGAGCTCACTGAACTCACTGAAATCTTCCTGAACTCTGCACAGAGCACATAAGAAGCAGCTCTGTGCTCATGAGCCCTGGACGTGCTCTGCCCGAGTGCAGAGGCAGGGCTTTCAGGTGCTAACACTGGACACAGTGTTTCTCCCTATGTGTACGCTTCATTGTCCTACTCTAGTTTACCTACAAGATTCAAAGATGAATTATTAAGAATTTCCAGGCTGACAACAAAGCATTACACTAGGCTTGGAACCTTTATTACTTAGCATTCTTTTACTGCCACCAAGTTTCTGAGATAATGAACTTGTAAAGAGAAAACGTTTACTTTGGCTCATGGTTCTGCAAGTTCCAGTGCAGGATCCAGAAGCTTCATTGCTTTTGGCCTCTTGAAAACCATCACATCATGGAGGAAGTATGTAGTGGGAAGAAAGTGCTCACCTCACCACGTGAGAGCTAAAATGGAAGGCATGGTATTGGGGTTAAGATCCTACTCTCTTCTGAGTGCACCCCTCCCCCAGTAACATGATTATTTCCCACAAGGTCCCTCCTCCCATTAGCAGTGTGCTTGGGATTAAAGCCTGGGAGGGACACTCAGGAGCACATCCACTCCTGACCTCCAAAGGTTCATGTCCATCTTACACTATGAAATACATTCCATACATCTGCAAAGCCTCTAACTTCTGTCTTCTAATGTTGCTCTGAGGTCTACATCCAAAATTCCTCCTGAGACTCAAGGCAAACTCAGCCATGAGCACCTGTAGAAATTGAAACAAAAATTATGTCCTTCTAAGATACAATGGCAGGACAAACATAATGTAAACATTCTTGAGGACAAGATGAGGGTATCTGCTCAAAACAAGATGGGAACACAGCAGGAAAAATCAAATTCAGAAGTTCCTCACCCAGCATCTGGGCTAAACAGACAAGATATGGGTTCCCAAGAGCTAGGACACTCTGCTATATGGTTTTGTAGTTTGTAGCCCATGTAGGCTCTCTCAGGTTCATTTTGCCTGCTGCTGTAGCTTTCCTTGATAAGTGTAGCACATTGCTGGCAACTCTGCCTCCTCCTCCTCCTCCTCCTCCTCCTCCTCCTCTTGTTCCT
Organism: Ctenomys sociabilis; assembly: GCA_004027165.1. Taxonomy (NCBI): domain Eukaryota; kingdom Metazoa; phylum Chordata; class Mammalia; order Rodentia; family Ctenomyidae; genus Ctenomys; species Ctenomys sociabilis. The sequence goes on along the minus strand of PVKA01053845.1, from coordinate 561 downwards.
CCTCCTCCTTATCCTCTTCCTTCTCCTTCTTTTGCAGAACTGGGGATTGAATTCAGGCTCTTGTGCTTGCCACGGAAGCATTTATCCCACTGAGCCATCTCCCCAGCCCTCTGCCTTCTTAAGGTGGCTACTGTAGCTTTAGCTTCACCCTCACAGCTGTGTCACTCATGGTCCCATTGGTAGCTATTTTAAGGGACTGTAGTACCTATGGGGTACTGCTTGGCCTCCCAGGCATTCACTGGATATCCCAGGTGAATTAGCCAATACTGTGCATTCTGCATGCCTGCAAAATCAGCATGACATAGATAATTCCAGGGTCTGTCACCAGTTTTGCCTGTACTGGGGCCAAATTAAACCACCATTGCAGTTCCTTTGTCTGTGTCATCCATGTGGATGAGTCACGGCCAATGCTTGACCAGATTGCTCTCTGTGAGAGCCTGAGAGAAAGTTTTCTCTTCATGTGACTCTCCCCAGGCACACTATAGAACTTCAATCTCTTTCCTCTGTGGCTCCACAATCTCCTTGCTCAGAAAATTTGGAGCTCACCTGAGTCTCATAATA
>PVKA01053844.1:0-11026 GCA_004027165.1 Ctenomys sociabilis | reverse complement strand
TCCTTTTGGAGTAGGTATGGCCTATATGCACCCTGCTGTGCTGTGTGCAGCACGCAATTGCTCTCCCTTTCCTTGCTATTTGGCACCTCATGTCTTTTTGCCCTGCCTGGCCCATGGTGCTCTCCATTCTATAGAGACCTTTCTAATGGCCTTGAGAAACTGACACTGCATCGTAGTAGTGTGCAATTGTTTAGTAGATATATATATATATATATATATATATATATATGCCCAGCCTACTGTGTATATTCTTAACTATAAATTATGTAAGAGGGGCTAGGGAAATGGCTCAGTGGAATAAGCGCTTCCCTGGCAAGCACAAGGGCCTGAGTGCAATCCCCAGTTCCACCCCCCCAAAAAAAATATATGTATGTATGTATATATATATATATATATATATATATATGTATGTATGAAATCCGAATTACAGAAATAACTCTCTTTCATATATAGAAATCTCAAGAAGAACATGCTCCAAATGGCCCAGAACTCCTGAGGAAAAAACGTACAACTTTAGCTGAAAGAAATACTTGTCAGCTTTATATTCAGACTGATCACCTCTTCTATAAATACTATGGGACACGAGAAGCTGTGATTGCCCAGGTGTGTGTGATGTTGCACTATTTTAGTTCTCTGTTGGATCATGTGTCTGTTTCCCCTCAAAAACTAAGTTAGTGCTTATACTGTCTTAGAGAAAAGGAAAAGGATGTGGTGAAATCCACCAGATAAGCACAGAGATAACTGAAAGGCCATTTAGGACAGTATGTTCAGAAGTGGTGTGGGAAGAGTACTTCCTGAAGCAGATGGCGTCTTGGGAGCATGCCTTTGTGCTTTACTGTGGGGCTGGTGCTGGGCATTGAATGCCAGCTAAGCATGCTCACCTTTGAAGATGGCTTTTGTCCATGAACCCAAGGGACCTTCAGAGGGCTTCTGCTCTGGCTTCTCCTGTGCTGAGCACTCTCTAAGGTTCCTCATTGCGCTTGTTTCTTTTGAATTCTTACAAACATTCACACTTTGAAGGATATTCCTTCCAAATGGCATGAGGGTTCCTTGAAAGGAAGGTCAGGGGATGCGTTTGGAGTCACAGGATTTGAAGCTGGGAGATGGGCTGCCACCAGTGGAAAGGATGGGCTTATTGTGGCGTTGGACATCAGCTTAGTGTTAGCTGTGTGTATAAACCCGGTGACTCCATAGTGAGTACAAGGCCAGCCTAAACTACATGGCAGGAAAAGCCCATGTGATCACTCTCTTGGAGGTAGAAAGCGTGGAACTGGAACTTGAGGAAGGTTAGCTTTGGGCTGTCTATGTGGAATGGAGGGAAGCAGGAGGATGGTTGTGTGAGGAGGACTGGGTCCTAGGAGAAGCTACCACACAGTGTTCTGTGGCTAGGTGAGGGGGAACACAAGATAGTGGAGGGCTTGGCAGGCTGGTTTAAGGGGAGAGCACACAGTAAATTGTATCAGTGTGCAGAAGTTGGCTTTCAGCTGCTAGAATGAGCAAAAGTTGAGCAGGGGAGACAGTGAAGCTTTCTAGAGATGTGAAGGAAACAAAAAAAGAGATGTGAAAAAGAGAAAATCTGGTGGCTTACAAATAACATGGATTTGGGAGGCCAGGGGACATAGGTGAACATGAGCAAGTTTGTAGGCTGAGGAAAGTGGCTCAGAGAAGCAGTGTAAGATGCAAGAGAAAGATGTAGTGTTGCTGAGCACCCCCAGTGCCTCCGAGAGGGGTCTGAATGTGTGGTGGGGGTTGGTGTCAGTAATAAGGAAAAGTCTGAAGGAAGATGGAGGTGGATAAAGACAGGGACATTTAGAAGAGGGAAGGTGAGCTGAGCACTAAAAGTGCAGATAGAGTCAGGCCTGGAGAAGTGTCTGAACTCCATTGCTGTTAGAGAGGTGGGACAGTGGACTGGCAAGGGTATTGTGATAGCTGAGCCAGATGGAGCAAATGCTCAGGGGATGCTGGCAGCCCTGTGCGTTCTTGCATTAGTCCTTGAACCCTTACAGGCATCCCTGTTTGAGTCAGTCTTAGCATAAATGAAGACATTGTGGAACCTAAGGAAATGCTGTGTGAAAAAAGGCACAAGCCTGTGACTGTAGGGTGGACTGAGGAACAGCTTTTGAAGGACTGGGGTAGGAGTGGGCTTTTGTTTTTGCATTTGGCCAGAGAAGAATCTGGGAACACAAAGAATATCACTGATCTTTGCTATTTTTTTGTCTAATATGTGATGAGACATTTTAAAATCTGAAAATTGTGGGGCATAATTAATTCTAGATTTTGGACTTGAAAGTTCATAATATTTTTCATACTTGAGAATAATTATCTCTAATTGTTCTCTTTTTCAATTGACAGATATCCAGTCATGTTAAAGCAATTGATACAATTTACCAGACCACAGACTTCTCAGGAATCCGAAACATCAGTTTCATGGTGAAACGCATAAGAGTAAGGAACTTTAAAAACTAAAGAAAATTAAGAAGTGAAATAATGACCAAAGAAAAATGCTTGTTTTTTTAAACTTCATCTTTATGTAACAGATGCTTTTAACAGTGATTAAGTAATTTAAATACTTAGCTTGGACTGACTGTCTGTTTACATGTACTCTTGACTTGTACACCCTAGGACACTTGGCTTTTAGTTGAAGGATTAAATCTACAGGGTTTAAGTCTGGACTAAACTGGAGATGAAGTAGAACTGTTTTTAGTTTGATTAACATACCATTAATAAAGCCTTAACCCCCTCAAGAACTTACAGAAAAATGAGATGTGTTTTTCCTTTTATGTCATTCCCCAGCATAAGATTTGCTTTGTGGGGACTGGGGATGTAGTTCAGTGGCACAGTGCTTACTTGACAAGTGTGAGGCCCTGAGTTCAATTGTTGGTACCAAAAAAAAAAAAAAAAAAAGATTTGCTCTGTCCTTCCAGGGAAGGAGGATAGATACAGTGTTAAAACTAGAAGTTGGAGAACACTTACGCTATAATCTTTTCTAAAAGTATCAAGTTTTAAGAATCCTTTCAGGAAAGAAAACCATATTTTTCTAAATTAAATTGACCATGGAACCATTTTTGTGCTACTATTGCCCAAGACTCCAAAAACTGTCAAACACCCTTTGAGAAGAGCTGCTTTGGAGTCCCAGGTCAGTGGTTAGGAGCTTGACTATGACAGGTTATAAGTAAATAAATGTGCCTGGCAAGTACAAGGTGCTGCATTCAGTTCCCAGTACCAGAAAAACACAAAAAAAAACCATGTTACAAAATTGAGCTAATTGTTTCAGAAATTTTCTGAGTTTCCTCAATGTACGTGTACTTTTTTTTAAGACTTTATAAACTATACAGCCTGTGTTTTTAAAAAAAATCTGATACAAAAGTACTTGCTACAGTGTTTATTTATATTTGTTTCCGTTTCTCTTAAAATATGGTTGACTAGATAAATGTGTATATAGAAAATGATAGTGTATGTAATAATGTAGCTGCAAGCAGCTCCTTTTTAAAGGCAGTATAATGAAGTCTTAAATTGGATTGTCCAGCGGTGAAATGTAGTTTGTAGACTTATAATGTAAGAGCTCTTTTTAGTTGCTTTCATGCATTGAGAATCCTGTCCTGTCCAGCTGCACATGAGTGAGTGAAAGTGCTATGCACCAGGTCAGGAACTGGGTATTACTGTTTAATATGCAGAGCAATAAAATCTACAGTAGAAAGCAGAGAACAGCTGAACAAGTTTTGGTGAAGCATATTTTTTTTGAGACAGAGTCTCACTGTGTAATTGAGGTTGGCCTTGAGCTCATGGTGATCCTCCTGCTTCAATATCCTGAATGCTGGGATTATAGGTGTGCACTACACCTGGCTAGAGCACCTTTTTTTTTTTTTAAGAGCAGAATATATTTATTTGAGGAAAGAAAGCTCCTGTCCCAAGAGAAGGACAGAAGGGAGACCCAAGTGGATTGCCTCAGGAGCACCTTTTTCAGAAGTAAAAAGGTTTGCATTCTGGAAAAGAAAAGCTTGTATATAAATAAGTGGCATCTGGTTGTTTTGAGATCTTTATTGAGATTAAAATTATAATTTGTTAATTTTTGTTGTTGTTTGGAAACATTGTCTCTGTGTAGTTCAGGCTGGGCTTGAACTCTGGGCCATCCTCCTGCCTCAGCCTCCTGAGTCCAAGGAGTGTGCCTGGCTTAGAATCATAGTTTAAATCTCATTTGTTAAAGGTTGTATATAATTCATTAAATAGTTTAAAATTTATATTTGATCAGTAAATATTTAAATATTAATAATATATTTCTAACGTGTAATCAGATAGCCAGTATTACAGAGGTATCAGGAAATTTCATCTTTATATTCAATAGTAGAAAGCCATCTGTGTTTTTAATTATGGGTTGTTTAATAATATACATGTGGTTACCTTGGAATTTTTTTGTATTCTGTGACTGACTACAACTGAACGTGTATGGCTGTTACTGGGTAAAGCAGATGCTCTGGGGGTAGCACAGAGGTACCTTAATACAGAGGGAGACTGAGGCAAGAAGCTCCCAAGCCCAAGTTCCCCTCCAGGGAGGGTCTGAGCTTCTAGCTCAAAAACTAAAAAAAAAAAAAATAAAATAAAAGGTTGAGGACATGGCTCAGTGGCAGACTGCCGTAGATCACAGTCCTCAGTTCCGTGGTCAGCTTGGGTGTGGGGTGGGGTTGGTTGGTCCCTTCTCTAGGCTGAGGCTCCCGCTAGGTCCCACCCCACAGTGAGGCACAGGGGATTTGCTGATGCTGATGACCCAATGTCTTTTAGATCAACACAACTGCTGATGAAAAGGACCCTACAAACCCTTTCCGTTTCCCGAATATTGGTGTGGAGAAGTTTTTGGAGCTGAATTCGGAACAGAACCACGATGACTACTGCTTGGCTTATGTCTTCACGGACCGGGACTTCGATGATGGGGTTCTTGGCCTGGCCTGGGTGGGGGCGCCATCAGGTAGCTGCTTGCTCACGTGCCCGCTGTGGGGGCAGGAGCTATGGGGCTGAGCTGCACATGCCCGGAAACACTCTCGCTCTCGGGGTGTGAGACTTGGAGTGCGGCCGGGGTGGCAGTACGGGCCCATGGCTTTTGTCTGAAATAGATACAAGAGAGATCTTTGCATTTGGTGCCTTTGGGGGCTGAAATGGTCATATGGGACTATTTCTTCATGAAAGTTAAATGCCATTAAATGTACATTATATATAACTACTTTGATACATATTTAATTTTCAGAACAAGCCTGTGAGTTGAACGGGAGCAGCTGCTCATGTCGTTGTCTGTTGTGCAAGGAGCTCAGGAGCAGAGAAGCCCTGATGGGGGCAGCAGGAAGGGAACCCTACCTTTGTTATTGTCGTATTTCTAGTTTTTGTTTTAACTGATGGAAAGTGCTAGGCAGACCTGGTGGCCTATGCCTGTGGTCCCAGCCCTCGAGAGGCTGAGGCAGGAAGGTGGTCAGAGGTCCAAGGCCAGCCTGAATGCAAAGTAAGATCCTGTCTGTAAAGGACAGAGAGGCAGAGGGAGAGGGAATGGGGCAGAGAGAGGAAGAGAGAGGAAAAAAGTGCTGCTTGAAAAGAGATCTAGGTCAGAGCCCACTCCCCATAGCTCCCCTGGCATCAGACACTATCTGGACCTGTGTTTTACTGCGGTCTCCACGATAACCCTGCAAACTATTCAACGAGGTAGGACTGTCTCCTCCCAAACATGGGTCACAGAGCTGTCATCGTGGTATAATCATTTCAGCCCCTTAGTTTAGTTGATTAATTGAAAGATAAATAGAGCTGTGGAGCTATATAAAGCCCCTAACCCCACTCCCAGTTACTTTTCTCTTGATGCTGGGACAAATACCTAACACCCGAAATTGAGGAAGGAAAGGTTTGCAGAGGGCAGCAGAGAGCAAAGGGCAGAAGTTGCAGTTCCAGCAGCTAGGTAGCCCCTCTCTTACTAATGCAAATTACCTGCCTTTGGGCTGGTGCAGAACCCACACCCGCAATAATCAGTCTTGAACTCCAGGAGCCACCCCAGGATTAACACCCCCTTTTTTGGTTTCTGGGAATGGAACTAAGGCCCTCAAGGCCCTCACGCTTGCCAGGCAGACCCTGCACCACTTGCTGTAAACTGCCCCCCCCTTCTGATTCTTGCTTTCTTATTTTAAAGATTGAACTTCTGCTCTATCCATGGTGAGATATTCTGTGTTCTCATTATCACAAGTTTACTCTTTGCTTTTTAAAAACAGTTTTTCATTGGCCCCTGTGTACAGCATGCACACAGTGACTGTTCATCATGGGGAGGTTGATGCCTGCACACAACACATTCAGTTCTGTTTCCCTGCCCTGCCCCTCCATTCTGAGTTTTGTTAGGCATGTTTTAAGTTTCTAAAATATACTGTATTTTCCTTTTGTACTTCTTGCTTTTTTGTGTGTCTTTTTGAGGCAGGGTCTCCCTGCTCAGTTCAGGCTGCCTTGAGCTCACTTCGTAGCTAGGCTGGTCTCCAACTCTTGCTCCTTTTATTAGAGCCAGTGATGAGTATCCTTACTACAACATCCAAGGCTGTTTGTCATTGATGTTGTCAGGTGAACTCAGTTGGTGTTACTGAGATGCAGATTATGTCGTGAGCTGCACAGGATAATTCACGGCTGTGGCAGGTTCCCTTACAATCTACTGTTCTTTATTTGCAGTGTCTACAAGTTGTTTGGCTCTCTCTGTTCCAAGATATTTTACTTTTTTTTTCCCTTTTCATCTTCAGGGTCTTTGTGCTGAGCTGCATCCTTGTGTTTGCTTTTTGTTTTGGAACAGAGCCTGACTGAATTGCCTGGAGTGGGCTCAAACTTGGGATCTTCCTGTCTTGGCCTCCCAGAGTGCTGGAATTATGGGCATGGACTACTACACTGCTGCATCTTATAGTTTTGTATCTTTTTTTCTGGGGCAAGATCTCACTTTGTAGTTTAAGCTTGCCTTGAACTTCATAATCCTCTTGTTATCACCCTCCCAAATGCTAGGATTATAGGCGTAAGCCACTATGCCCAACTTATGTTGTTATACTCTGAAATCTTTTCTCCTCCTCAGATAATTATATGATTTATGGTCTTTTCTCCCTCCTCACTAGGGAGGGCTGTAAAACCCCTGGGCCTCCTTGTGTGTGCTCCCACAAATATGGCGGCTCTTAAGGCTCACATAGGTGCTCAATAGGGTGCTCCATGGGCCAGCAGCTTACTTCTCCACCTCAAAAGTGCCAGGTGGAGACCAGAAGTGCCAGGTGGAGATGTGGATCCGTGAGCCTTGCCTTGTTCACTCAGGAGCTCTGCGAGCACCGAGCCCTTCACCAGTGGATGCCCTGAAGGCTGAGAACCACCATGCTGGGATTGTAAAACTAGCCTGCAAATGTGTGCAGAGCCTCGAGGGCTGATTTCAGGCTGAGCACTTCCACTAGCTTGCGCTCTCTTGTATAGGTGACTGTCCATTTAGAGCACTATGATCCTGTAGGAGCTTGGCCAGACACATCCAGGCCTGGTCATCTGCATGCAGGTACCTGGTACTTTAAAAGCAGGTCTGCCTGCCTGCCTGCCTTCTTACACTACAGAAGCATTGAGCTGGTGGCAGAGAGTTCCCAGGCCCCTCACCCTTCTGTCATGTGTGAATCTGAGTTTCTCTTTTGGCTGATGGGGCTGTGGGCTCTGGGAACCCTTCTTTTGTCTGGTTGTTTGTGACAGTTGTACCACAGTTTGTGTTGTCGTTTTCCTCAGGTGACACAGGTGGAGCTCACGGGTGGAAATAGGAGACATTGCTTCTGTCTTCATTAGTTAGGATCTTTTCTAGGGTGAAGCAGGAGCCTTCCTGGGCACCTCATGAGCAGAGATGCTTTTGAGTGGCTGGAATGAATTGCGTGCGTCTTTCACAGCTTGTGCCTCCACTGCCCCCTCAGCTCTGTCTCTTTTTGTTCTGTGCTATAACCTCTCCCTTTTCTTCAGGCAGGAGCCTTGACTGCCATCTTCATCCCTAAACTCCAGATCCTAACAGCATTTTTATTCTCAGATTCTCTGGGGAGGGATGGTGTAGAGACTGAAGAGTAAGGGCAGAATGAGAGGGGAGGAGGTCTGTGCTCCTTGAGCCCAGCTTGTGCCTACATTGGCAGTGTTCTCCTTTGCTAGCCAAATTAGCTGTGTGTGTGTGTGTGTGTGTGTGTGTGTGTGTGTGTGTGTGTGTTTGCAGAACTGGGGATTGAATGTAAGCCCTTACGTTTGCCAGGCAAGTGCTTATTCTACTGAGCCATCTCCCTGGCTCCCAGCTTTGTTTTTTTGTGGTCAGCTCAGCCCACCCTTGGGGTGGGGCTGGTGCAGCCTGTGGTGCCAGAGATCAAATCTCAGTCCTTATGCTTTGCCTAAGCTTGCCTAAGCAGGCACTTTAGACTGCTGAGCTGTCTCGCAGGCCCCAAACCAGCTTTGTGTTTGACACACATTTTCTTTGATTAGGACACACACACACACACACACACACACACACACACACACACACACACTATATATATATATATATATGGTCCTCAGTAATATTGCAGTACTTGTGTGAGGTATAAGTGTTAGTATCTCTGTTGTGTAGATGAGGAAACTTGAGCTTTGGGCTTGGTCATCTGCTTCTTTTTCTTTCCTCCTTTTCCTATTTGGAACAGGGTTTACTTACTAGGCAGTTCAGGCTGGCCTTGAGCTTACCTTGTAGTGCAGGCTGTTCTTGAACTTGCAGTGATCCTCCTGCTTCAGCCTCCTGAGTGCTGGGATCATAGGTGTGTGCTATTATGTCCAACTAGTAATTGCTTTTAACTTGAATTAAAAACATTTTGTTCTCATTTTTCACAATTTGTATTTTTCAGGATGACTGTGCATGGCAGAATGGTAGAATATAAAGAGTTAGTGAGCTTAAGTTATGATTTAGCATAGTGTGGTATCACCAATAGTGTTGCTGGCACACCTGAACTAGATGCAGAATTTTAGAAAAATTAAATGATAATTTAAAAATTAGATACAGTATTTTATTTCTTTCCTGTGTGAGTTACTTCAACGTATTTTACTAATCTGAAGTAAATATTAAATTTAAACTGTAATCATTAAGATAAAAAGCAGCTATAAGAAGGTAAACAAGAAGGGGTGGGGAGATGGCTCAGTAGAATAAGCACTTCCCTGGCAAGTGCAAGGGTCTGAGTTCAGTCCCTGGTTCTGCCAAAAAAAAAAAAAAAAAAAAAGTAAATAAGATAAAAATTACAGACTGTGACTATATTTTAGAAGAATACAGTTAAATTTATATGATCGTTCTGTAATTTAGCTAGGTCTTAAAAATGCTGAAACTATTTCTAGAGTTTTAAGAAATTGCCCATTTAAAAAAACTGATAGTGTAGTTTTTTTTTTTTTGTGGAACCAGGGATTGAACTCAGGCCCTTGCGCTTGGCTGGGAAGTGCTTATTCCACTGAGCCATCTCCCCAGCCTGGCAGTGTAGTCTTCTGTGCTTAATTCACATTTGACCGTATTATATTGGATCAATTTATATATGACATCTTCATGAGAGCAGGTTATGAATTTACTAGTTGTTTAAAATATGTGAATTCTCCTCGTTATTACTACCTACACAGTGCCTGCTGTATATTTCCTACTTCCAGAACGATGCAGCTCTTTGGCCGTATCTCCAAACGTGGCCACCGAATGGCTGAAGCGCAGAAAGCCAGCCGTGGCGGCGCACACTTGTGACCCCAGCATTCTCCCTTCTGATCTGTTTGGCATCATTATTTTCTTTTTTTAAACATTATTTTCTTTTCTACACAGAGTATGTTGCATCTCAGGATAGGGAGTCACATAGGTACATTCTTGCTATATATAGAAGTGACTTTCTCAGAATCTACTTGTGAATATTTTGTTAGCTTTCTTTCATTCAACTTAAGTCAGAAGTTACCTTTTTAAAGATGAAAAGGTACAGATTTTGACTATAAATAACAGTGTGTTCAAATTTAAAGGAAATGTAGATATTGTTCTGCTAAAGTAAAGAAATTTGAAGACATTTTGAGAAGGAACATTGTATGGCTTTTTTCCTTCTCTTTTCTTTGTTTTGAAACAGTAGCTATGTAGTTTGAGCTGGCCTTGAACTCACTTGGTAGCCCAGGCTGGCCTCAAACTCACAACTATCCTTCTGCTTCAGCCTCCCAAGAGCTGGAATTATAAATGTATGTACCACCACACCAGGCTTGTATAATAGTTTTGTATCACTTCAGGGAATTTTTGTCTGGGTACCATCAAAACTTTATTTGGAATGATTTCTTAATCTTAGACCAAAGAAACTTTTGAATATTTGACATACATGATTAATAGTTGTCTTTTAGTTTGAAAATATCAAATGTTTTAGTTTAGCCCTTTAGTATTAGTTCTTTGGGGAGTGGAACGAAGTGGATAATTAGCTTTTTCTTGTTCTGAATTTAGGAAGCTCTGGAGGAATCTGTGAAAAAAGCAAGCTGTATTCTGATGGTAAGAAGAAGTCCCTGAACACTGGGATCATCACTGTTCAGAACTACGGGTCTCATGTGCCTCCCAAAGTGTCTCACATAACTTTTGCTCATGAAGTTGGACATAACTTTGGGTCTCCAGTGAGTACTGCCCAGCTTCTAGAGTTTTAAATGTTGTTTGCCTTTAATTTTAAGTGATTTTGTTTACAGTGAACAAAATATATCTATGAATGGTTGTTGTTTATATGTCAGAACATGGTATTTACTCAATCATATTAAGAGATAAGGAATGTTTGTAATTCAACTAAAAAATGTAAACATAACAGTGTCAGAGCTTTATGAAAGGCATTTTTTCTGGTGTGTTGTTTGGACAAAAGAATATACCTCTTATCCAGAGCAGTAACTGGCAAGTCAGTAGTGGTGGGGCTGGGAGAGACGAGCAGAGTCAGCAGGAAGTGAGAGTGGAACAGAGGAGATGCCACCTTGAGGAGTCTGGGGTGGAGGAGTGTGGTCAGGTGGTGTGACATTCTTGTCTCTTCATTGTTAT
>PVKA01053843.1:0-11035 GCA_004027165.1 Ctenomys sociabilis | reverse complement strand
AAGAGCCAGCTACTGAAATAAACATACTGCTAGGTGAGTTCCAAGAACATATTGTGAATAGGTGTTCACATAGAAAATACCATACGTGCCCAGTAAATTAGTCTGTCCTCACTCCTTAAAAAAGGTTAAGATGCATACCTTGCTTTAAACAGTGACTGTTCAAATTCAAGATACTTCCATGTGAGTTTTAGTGCTATCTCATGTTCAACATTCCATTCAAGCAAAATAACTGCAACTTTAAGTAATCTCATATATGTTTCTAACAAATCTAATAAAAATTGAAGAATAGTATGACAAAATGGATTTCTAACTGCATGTCACTCTGTACAAAGATTTCATCCCAGGGTGTGGGCTGGTGAGAATTTCAGAACTACACAGAAGAACCTCAAAGGCAGTAAGTAGTAGACTAGCCATTGTCTTAAACTGTGTCCAGCATTTTGCCACATTCCCTCTTATAAAAATCTCACATTTTATCTAAGGCAAAGGGAACGTGGAAAGCAGGCGCGAAGAAAGTAACAACTTGAGACACAAGCAAAAGCAATGCTCTTTTCAGCTTCACAAAGCATTGCTCTTGACCTGTGACAAGTAAGATTCGGGGGCTAAGGTACATTTAGGGTTATTTGTTTTCTTCTTGTACATATTCAGCTTGAATATAAAAGAAGTTCTAACCTAAGTTTTCAAAATATATTCATATAAATGTATGAGGATTTCTAATAAAAAGTTTAAAAAGTCTAAATTCTCAATTTTTGCAATTAAATATCCTAGAGTCCAATAGGCAGATAAATTTTTGGAGCAGCTTGAGAACAATTCGATGGCTAAGCGCTGCTTGGGCGCTGGGCACAGCTACATTTCCGCTCTCCGATGGGATTTCTCGGCCCCAGCTGCGCCGTCCTCCTCCTCTTCTTCTTCCTCTTCGTAGTGCTCTTCCCCACCTTTGGGGCGGTTGTCCTCTTGGACTTCTGGCTCTTCTCCATCAGGGTTTTTATCATCAGCCTGAAAATGAGAAGAAAAGAGCAACCCTAAGAAATGCTATGTGGAGCCAGTGATTCCTAATTCTCTCTTTTAGAAAAGGATGCAAAGTTGTTCACTTCTGGAAGAAAGGAAACGTTGAGAAAAAAGTGATCCAACAAGTAGCAGCGCTACGGCCTCTCGGAATCTTCGCGTTCTCACGCGGTTCTGGGGTGGGCGGGCTGGCTACATTCAGCGGCACCTTACGGATGCCCACCCTGACGGGCACCTGGCCGGGTACACATCTATGCGTCCTACTCGGAACGCACCACCCCCGCACCCACCCACAAGAGCACAATGGGGAGGTGCTCGCCGCACGTACGTTTTCGTCATTTTCCCCATAGGTCTCCTGAGCGTTACGCTCCAGTTCCCTTTTTTTCTCTTCAGTCAAATCTTCCTGAACCTGAAACAGACCACAGATGCTATGAGAGGCTTTCGGGGTCATGCTTTAATGGCCACAAGGTCATTCAAAATTAACCGAAACAAAGTTAAACTAAATGGAAATATAGAAAAGGTGAAAGTCAAAGCGTGAATTATTAGTATGAAGAAATGTATAATGTACATATAATAAAAATCAGTGATTCTGAATCTAAGACTTTTATGTTTGAATTTCTGATTTCTTTGAATGAGGATTAACTATGTAAGGACAACGCCTGATGAAATCTAACTTAAGAAATTAAGCACTCCCCTTTCTAAGAGGAAGAGTTATAGGAATGCATAAACTCTGACAGAATATAAACTCTATGGAGTTCTTTGTGGCTCAATTCTCCATCTTCAACATCTAGATGCACCCCAGGCACATGAAAACTGCTTAACAAGTATCATAGAATAAATAAGTCATTCAGTGAACAAATAAATGCAAAAGTATCTTTTCTCCTAATGTACAACACATTTGCCACTGCCTGTATGTAATGTAGTAAAAATTGGTATGTCTGCTCTATACTCAAGAATAGGGGCTTCGCAGGATAGCTCAGCTGTTTAAAGCTCCGTTTGATAAACACAGGCAGGTGCATAGGACCTTGGTTTGATTCCCAGCTCCAGAAGCTGTACCAGACCTGCCCGTAAGGCTAGCTGAAGCAACAACACAACAACAAAAAAAACCTCTTTCTCAAGAATAAATATTTCTGGCTAAAATATCTAGAAAATATAAGAATCATTTCAGTTCCTTCATGTAACAATCCAATGAATTACTTCAAATTCTTAGTTAACACAGTGGTTTTAGCTTTCCTTTATATACACTATTATTACTATTTCACTGATCCTGATTATTCATCTCAAAATGCAAATCAAAGGAAGCATCAAAATACTTTGTGAAATAATATCTATATAATATTCATATCTTATACAAACATTCTCTAACTTCCTATTTTGAAAACCTTCTATATGTCAAAAAGCTTAAATCATTTATATAAATTTAAAAATACTACTAAACATCAGTTAGGCATAAAGCCATGTCCAGATAGGAGAATAAAGCTTAATCATTCTTACAACAATTGCGTTATTATAAATCTACAGTAATACAATTGATAATAATCCCCTCTACACACACACACACACACACACACATGCATGCACACATACACAAAAGAATAAAACAAGAAAATACAAGATTTTTGGGAAGTAGGGGTATAGCTATTGAAAATCTGAGAAATCGGCAGTGGATAAAAAGTATGTGAGGGTTGCAAATAAGGAGGAACAAACAAAAGTATCCAAGTATCCAGCCCAAGTGAGACAGGGAGGAAGGGCACCTTCCCAGGTGCATTTGGTGCAGAGCGTGGCCTCTCAGGAGCTAGCAAAGATGACCCTCTAATTATGCGCGAGACAGAGCTAAGCATCCTCAGAGCTTTTCTCACCAACACAGGATCAGCTGTGCCCAGAGCCCCAAATAAACACAGTTCAAGGATAGGGGCACATAGCTCCTTTTGCACTCACATTCCTGGGAATGTGATCTAAGGACACTTCTCTGGCTTAGGGCTCTGTTAGTGGCCCAGGACATGTCCTCTGCCATTCATCACAGAACCAGCCGCACAGTAATATTCCACAGGACATTGGGGTAAAGATAAAGAAATACTTATCTCACACTATTTACGATGTCACTAACTGGAGTGACCCTGTGTACTTCAATGAACAAAGAAATGTCTCCCATACACCCATGGGCTTAATAATGAAAACATTATTTGGGAACGGTGAACATGGTGTAGTTGAGAACTGGAAGGAACTGCCTTGAAATACGCAGCATTGTGGAAAGAATACATAAATCAGGTGAAAGCAAACTTCTTACACTAAGGTCCAAGGAGTAATTATTTGAAATTTTCTTGGGCCTAATGTCCAGGGCAAAACTGCACAACTCCAACAATGTACCACAAAAACAGCTGGAACTAAATGTAAGCAAATATGCACAACTTTGTCACAGCAAAACTCAGTCTATACAATAGGTCACAGCCACACTTGCTGAGCTCCAACCAAAGGCAGTGAATCAGACAGCCGTGCACCAAACCCTTGGGGGGTCTGTGACTTTCCTGATTGTAGAACATGAAGTGCATTGGTTTTATTATGAAAATCTTCAAGTATGCAAGAAATAAAAAATATATACATTAAAATATCATTGAATACATATAGTCAGTAGTAATGTTCAAGTTATTTCAATACTGCCACACTTGCGTATCATTTATAATGTTTTTCTTCTCACTGAACTATTCCAAAAATCTCTAGACATAATGTAATTTCACCTTCACACATCACAGTACAGTACCTAAAGGCAAAGGGCATCTCATATAACTATAATCCTATTATTGTACCTGACAAAATCCATATTTATCTTTAATATCTATTTGCAGCTATTTTTTATAATTCACTTTAATGGGAAAAAAAGATAAAATAGCAATGAAAGTTTCAAAAACAGTAGGATAGTTACAATAATTAATACATTGTATATTGTAGCTATTTTTTTAAAATAATTATCTAAACAAGGACAAATCTAACAGAGGCTTCCCTCCATGACTTCTTCCATTATCCAGTCAATATGCTCTAAAGAAGAATGAGGTCCCCCAGCGTATTCTGGATTTGCTTACTTTGTGCAATATTACTTTACTTGGCCCCCTACGGGCTACAAACAGAAATTAGCTTGAAGGCATGAACAAACTCAGGCTCAACTTAAAAATCATGGGCATCTCAGAGGAGGTGGAGGTACATAATTTGACTGTCATTCTTTCTGTTTGGCTGAGGTTGGTTAGTGAGCTCAGATGGGGACAACCTGGGCCCTTACTGGTCAAGCTTCCTGATCTGTGTGGTGATTATCACCCTCTGAGGACTGCTGTTTACAATCAATTGTCTCAGGGCTGGTTAGATAGCTCAGTAGAACAAGCACTTGCCTGGAAAGTGCAAGGTCCTGAGTTCAATCCTTGGTACCGCCAAAAAACAAATAAAAATAAATAAATAAAATCAATTATCTTATTTAAGGCTTACAAACCTGGAGCTTTCTTATTCCATCCTCCTTTCTACATTCACTGACTTTTCCTACAGAAGAATGCTTCCCAATCCACTCGAGGCCTACCAGGACCAAACATTTAATAAGCCATTCTCCTCCTGTTCCTTCTCCTCCTCACAAAGTTTAAGTGCAACTTCTGCTTCAGCTGGGAGGGCCCCTAGGGGCAGTTCTGAAGAATTCTTCTTCCTAGGACCCCACAGCAGATAAAATCAAAATATCCAAGGGTTAGGGTCCGGTTTGGGGAAGGATTTGCATATTTTATAGACTTTTCAAGGTGATTCACAGACACAGCAGAAAATGGGGACAACTGTCCTTGGTAAAAGGGGATGCGGTGTGAAGATTGGCTGGCTTGCAAGACAATCACCCACCTAGAAGATATTCTTTCTCTATCCATTTTTTTTTTTTTTTTTTTTTTTTTGGTGGGGGCAGAACCGGGGATTGAACTCAGGCCCTTGTGCTTGCCAGGGAAGCGCTTTTTCTACTAAGCCATCTTCCTGGCCCTTCTTTCTCTATTCTTGAGATGAACAGCAGAAAATTTAGCTGCTTCAACAGTTGCCAATATAGTCTTATTTGCAAATTACTGCCTTAAATTACTGTGTAATTTAGAGACCTCAAAAATGAATATTCTGTAATTTTCCAGCCATACGAAAAATAGCTTTGTACTGACATCATTTTAGTAATGTATGTTTCATTTTTGAGAGCAAAAGCAACTCCAGTTCCTCTTATAGGTAGTAGTGAAAAGGAACCAAATGATGTGGCCCTTCTACTTAGTCTTTAAAATATGCTTAGAGTGGAGCCAGAAGCCAAGTGCAATCCTTCCATAGAGTAGATGCACTGATTACAATTTCTACACTGATTCTCTCCTGTTTCCTGATGGAGCTGATGTGATGCTTCGCCAAAGATTTTCTTACACTGCTTTTCATTACACATCATTCTCTACTAAAATCTACTGTTTCGGGCATTTGGGAAATGAACCCTAGTGTAGTAAAAGGCCAAAGCAAAATAAAATAAATCACTGAATCTGCGACAGGCTTTGGCTGGCCACCCTAACCCCGCTCTGTCTTAACACCTTTGTTTTAAATGTGGAAGACGCTCTGCATGAGCCATGAACCGGTAACCTGAACATCAGTCAAGAACACCAGCACCCCAAAGGTGGGCAGCATGTGACAAAATCAAAGCAGCAGCATTAGCTGAAATGATGAGTACCCTGCTTGCTCAGAGGTGCTTGCTAGGAGACCTCAGGCCAGGGGGGAGGTTCCCAGGTATAGCAGCTCCCAGGCTGCAGTCCTGAGGGATGTGTGCAAGTATCCGGTCACTGAAGGTGAAAAAGAGCCTGTACTCACGCTCTCCCACATGTTCAAGTAAATCTCTTTTCTGTTACATCGGGAAAATTAATACATTCAGATGTTTCAATCACCTAATCTACTTTTGATGCTTCAATCATTTTAAGGGACACATGGCAATCTTTTGGCAACATCATAACTTGTTTTCTTTCCTCAAAACAGGTAAGATGGGCAACAGGCAGGATCTTTCAGCAATGTCTTCCACAGTGACAATACCAAACAACAACAGCTGGTTAACACTGCTGCACAAAATAGGCAGCAACAGTGCCAGTTTCCTAAGATCACACTTGTTTTGAGTCCTTGTAAAATTCAAGCCCATGTAAGTCTGACAGCTGTGTCTCTGCACAGCTGTAGCCTGGCAGGAGACACGGGCAGCTCCTCCCAGGAGCAAATTCTGGTGGCAGAAGTCTGACTGGGTGCATTGAACAATGAGAACAAGGACAGCTGAGAGCTGCAGCCTGCACCAAGTGGGGCAGCTGGGAAACGCCAAGGTCTAATGGAGACAAGAATGGCAGCTGATTACACAGCCTCCCGTGGTCTTTAGAGTGCTTCCCCAAATGGTGTCCCAGACACATGCTTGCAAAGGATGCAGAGCATGTTTCTATTTTTCTGTTCTCACTTGTTTGGCGAATACTTTATCTCTATCACTAATGCTTGCATGGTATTTGGCAACCACTCTTTCCCCTCTCTAGGGAACAGCTGGTGAAGATAGAAAGATGCGAGAAAATGCAAAAATTCAACCTCTCAGGAAAGACCTGAGAAACAACACTGCCTGAACACACTAGGGAAGGCGCAAAGGCAGGCTGGGAAGAAGAAAGGCTCAACGGACTTTCTATGGGTAACAATCCTAAGTGCCAAGATGGCAGCCTTGAGCCTATAGAAGAAGTTGAGAATTGGGGACATGAACACTGTTAGAAGAATTCTGAGCAGGAAACCAACTACGGTAAAATAAGCAGGATCTGGTGCTCAGCACAACAAGAGGAAAAGAGCTCTTGTCAGCTCAATGCACTCTTGATGGCGCTGCGGCGGTGGGGGTAACCTGCCCGACTTCTCCCACGCTTGAGTCTTTCTTTTGTTGATCCCAGGATTCTCTCCACTACAGCTGATGATAATGTAGAACAGAAAAACAACAAGTAAATACGATTAAATCCTTCTGAATTTTTCAAAAGAAGCCGTGGTGAAGCTTTTTTTCTCTTAATCCCTCCAAGATCCCTCCCCTCTGACAAAATGAAACAAAGTAACATTGGTCTAGACTTGCGGCTGCAAAAGAAGACTGTGTGTATAGCTCCTTCTGGGCAAATGTCTTAATATTCAAGGCTGCGCAGCTGAGGAGCTTGATGAAGATGAACAGCAGGATGAGAAAACAGAGAATAGAAAGATCAAGCCTGGGACAAAACAGGTGACTCAGGAGGTTGTCAGTGGGCAGAAAGGGCAGCATCCTGTCCTGTTTTTCTGATAGAGATACACATGGTAGCTCTAAAAAGCTGACCAAAAGAGTAAACAGCAGCAAGCTGGCCTCAGCCAGCGCCCTGTGTGTGCATGTGAGAACTCGTGCTTTCATCTTCAAGAAAATTTAAAAAATTAAGAAAAAAAAACTAATAAAAACAATATAGAATTTTAAAACAAGATGATAGGAAATTAACCATGGTTGTTATATTGCAGATCATTATCTTCCAAGTAGTCGCTCAGATTGCCAGATACAACTTGCAAGAGTGATCAAATAATTAAGCATTAACTGGTCTTTTCATTAAACCAACAGAAAGCAGTAGTATGATTATCTTAGCTATTTTGTATGTTTATATTTTTTCCTTCCTTCTTTCTTTTCTCCTTTCCCCTATCCCAGTTGTTCTTTACTCTTTAGTAGTTTCCCTTTCCCAGTATCTACTGTAGCTTTTGGATCTTATTTATTTTTTCACTTTCTTACACTAGGGGGATAAAACAATTTTACACAAGGGAATCTGATTTATTTCACTTGAATATGATTTCTAGTTGCATCCATTTACCTAAACAAGTCTCTTTACCTAAAAAAGTCTTTCTTTATAGCTGAGTAACATACCATCATATAAACATACCACATCCTTTTCATCCATTCCTTAGTCGATAGGCATTTAAGGTGTTTCTAAGATTTAGTTATGATAGATCACAGTGCTGTAAAGATGGGTGCACACATATCTCTGTGGTATGGATGTTTTCAATTTTTCTGGAAAAATAACCAGAAACTGAACAGCCTCTAATCCTAGGATTAGCTCCTAGTTGTGTGAGGAGTCTCCACACTGATTTCCACAGTGGTTGCACCAGCCTGCACTCCCACCAGCAGTGGTTTCCTGGTGATGCTTTTAGAGCTCGGCTTTCAGCAGGGGCATGTCCAAGGGGTCAGCTGGGCATGAGTCCACCCTCCCAGGAGCTTCCCCTCCAGCATGAAGCTGTGGCATGCTGGTGTGAGAAGTGGCTTTGAACCAGGGCTATAATTTGGGCACTATTTACTGCTTTATGGAGAGACTAAATGCAGCGTGATCTGCCTCAAGCTCCTGAGTACTACAGGAGTCCACACTGGAGAAAACTATGGCAAAACGCAATGACAACCAGCATTCACTCAGCGATCCGCCCACAGAAGGTGGCACAACAGGTGCTGTATAGACCTAACTGGCAATATGCCAGAGGTTTATAATAACAACCAGATTAAAATGAAACATCAGGAAATGTCTTCTAAATGTATTTTCTTCATCTTTGTTCCTCAGTCCCTATTTCCCTTCTCAGTTCCTATTTGCCCATCTTTTCATTGTATAATTTTTTTTTTTCCTGTGGCTAAAGATGGCCCAGGGCCTCAGGCCCACCAAGCAACACTCTACAACTAAGGGACATCCCCAGCCTTGTTCTTGTTGGATTTTGTTAAAATACTGAATTTTGAGAGGGAAGGTAAGAAGGAGTGACTATAAAATTTATATAAGTATCTAGATGTTACTGGATTCTAGAGAATAGTAGGGTATTCCCAGGCAGGTATGGGGCAGGGGCAGGGTCCACTGAAGCAATCCCTTGGGGTGCAGAGCTGTGCTACTCACTTTTATGAAGAAAAGTGATTGGAAAAAAGTTATAAAGACCATATGAATATAATTATTAGATAGCCAACTATCTTCTTCATTCCAAGTCTCTGCAAAGAGGGCAAGGAAGGTAGCTCAGCAGACTAAGCACCTGCTTAGGCAAGCGCAAGGACCAGGATTCAATGCCTAGACCACAATGCCACGTTGGCTCCATTCCCAGGGGGTGCTGAGCTGGCACTGAGATGGGGCATGGTGGTGCGTGCTTGTCTTCTCAGCACTGTGGATGTTGAAAATAGGAGGATCGGGCCAGCCAAATAGCTCAGCAGATTAAAGCGCCTGCAAACAGGCGCAGCGGACTGCCGTGCTGGCCCCGCCCCCAGGCAGGCTGAGATGGCAATTGAGGCTGGGCTTGGTGGTGCACGCCTGTAATCCCTGCACTTGGGAGGCTGTAAACAGGCACATCACTATGAGTCTGACCTAGTAATGAGACCCTGAATACCCTGTAGACCCTTTCAAGAAAGAAAGAAAGAAAGGAAGGAAGGAAGGAAGGAAGGAAGGAAGGAAGGAAGGAAGGAAGGAAGGAAGGAAGACAGAAAGGAGGATCACTGAGTCTGAGCTGCATAGTGCAACCCTGTACCAAATACATTAAATAAAACTCTGAAAAGAACTGAAGAGATGGATTATGTTACTATACTGTCACGTCCTAACCAAATGGCTCTACTACCCCTTATTGTGCTGCATAAACTTTTCTGAACAGTTTTGTAGCAAGTGTGTCAGAAGTTGATGCTGCTGAAGTCTGGGTGAGGCTATGTGACAGACCCCGCAACAGTCTGACCAGTGTCCTACAGTCTTACTACCTCCTCTTCTCCCTCTTCCTGGTACTGCTCGTCCACATTATCCTCCTGCTGGTCTGGATTTCCTGCCATCTGTCAAGACAAAAGAGGAGTCTCATGTTACTGCACATCGGAGATGCCTTTCCTAGTGCCCTGGGATGCAGAACGAGCTCGCCAGTGGAAGTCACTTGCAGAACAAGAACAATCACTTCTAACACAAAGCACAGGAAGTCCAAAGCCCATGCTTTCTCTGAGTGTCCACAAAGCATTTCAGATAATGGCATAAACCCCAGAAAATCTTTTGCTTGAGCCAGGCATTCACCAAAATACAAAGGTTAAATGCACCACTGGTAGTAGCGTCTGCTTACCACCAAATGCTCCCTCATTTCAGCCTCCGCTTGCTTTTGATCATTTTGTTTTTGTTCTTCATTTTCATCGGGCAAGTTTTCTTCTCTCACTTGCTCAGCTTCTTCAAATTCATCTTCACCTTGATTATTTGGGTCATCTGCTGGGTTTATATCCTCCACTGCTGCCCTCTACAAATTTAATGAAAATCAACATTTCAGAACTGAGGACAAACTTTAAGTTCATTTAAAAAGCCACACACAGACAAAACGGGAAACTGTTCTCCATGGATTGCTCAGGCCCAAGAATCAAGCATCTCACTGTCAGAAGATACAGCCCTACTCTGCTTATCCAAGGTTGAGAACTTGGAATGAAGCACAGATACTTCCTTTTCACAAGTGATTCCCATAAGCGCTTCCCTGGCAAGAGCAAGGGCCTGAGTTCAATCCCCGGTTCCACCAAAAAAATAAAAAAAAATTTTCAATATGGTCCTCAAAACTCTGCTAAGACAAGTAACGTGAGCAAAATGGAATAGACAGCAACAAAAAATAGCTAGTAACTCAAAGGACCAAGGAGGAGAAAAACATCAAGATAAATTAGAATAGGAGCTTTATTTACTTATTATTTTAATGCATTTGGTACAGTCTCACTATGCAGCTCAGACTCCTAGTGATCCTCCTGTTTTCAGCTTCCTCAATGCTGGGATTTCAAGTGTGCACTACCACACCCAGTCTCGTAGCCAGCTCATCACATCCTGGGGGAGGGGCCAGCACGGCATGTAGTACCAGGATGGAATCCCGGTCCCTGCGCTTGCCTAAGCAGATGCTTAGTCTGCTGAGCTATTTTGCTGGCCCTTGATGTAAGTTTCAGATGGGCAAATAGTAACTCCTTTATCTGTTACATTGATTTTCATACCGACAGCTTGGCTTTGTGAGAAATTTCAACTTTTTTAAATTTTGTTTTTTTCTTTTTTTTTTTTTT
>PVKA01053842.1:0-11043 GCA_004027165.1 Ctenomys sociabilis | reverse complement strand
TTTTTTTTTTTTTTTTTTTTTTTTGTCTATTTGAAACAAGGTCTCACTATATATACAGTGCAGGCTGGCCTTGCGCTCACTTTATAACCCAGGCTGGTCTTGACTCATAACAATTCCTCCTACCTCACCCTTCTGAATGCTGAGATTACAGGGGTGTGCCACACACCTGCCCAAAACTGTAATTGTAAAGGGCAAAAATTGAAAAATTTTTTACAGACTCTTAACATAATCTGTAATTGATTTTTATGGTTTCTCTTATAAGGAGTTCTGCATTTCTGTTTTGACATAATTTATTCTTTTAAATTAAGTTTAATTAGACACTGCTATAGCTAAAATTACTTGCTATCATTTGAGTAAATGTAAATAAGCATTTGGAGATTTTTACATTGTTAAGATTGAAAGTACAAATTTTAGGAAAATTGAACATTCGATTATATTTTAAAGCGAATTTAATTTGTAGAGTGTATATGTGATATTTCTTGGAAAATTATTTTAAAAATCCATTTCTAAAGTATTAGAAAAAAAAGAATGTTTCAAGGATTTACTTGACATATAGGGATAGTTATCTTCCTATTTAAGTATGTTTTAGAGGACTAGAGTTGAATAATGGATTCCCTTTCATTTAACTTTTCCATAGTTCTGACACAACACCCCTTTTAAATGGGTCGAGCCAAGACAGAATGTTTGAGACAATGGCAATTGAGATTGAACAACTTTTGGCAAGGGTAAGTGCTTTCTGTTAAATTGCTATTTTGCTAATAACTACGCACTTGTGAGATATGACACTGCATTACATAAATGCAAACATGTTGCTTGAAATCATCCAAAGTATCTTTCTCTTCAGACTACTTGAATTTTTGTGACAACCATCCCAAGGTCATGTGGGTGTTATTTTAACCTTGATGGATTGTTTAGAGGAGATGCGAAATCCTTGGATGATTCTTGGGTTTTCTTTTGTTTAGTTTTGTTCTACTGTCAACTAAAAGGATGTGTAGGTGAATAATTTGCTTTTACCTGTTTATAATGTTCTCTAAGATGCATATATATATATATACATATATATATATATATATATATGTATTGGGTGGAGATAGCTCGGTAGTCTAAGCAACTGCCTGGGAAGAGAAAGGATCCAGGCTTGATCCTTGGTAGTGTATGCTATGCAGTGCCCTGGAACCCCAGGCATGCTTTTCTGGCCACTGAGACAGGGAATGGTGGTGCATACCTGCAGTCCCACCACTGGGGAGGCTGAGACTAGAGGACCACTGAGTCTGAGCTATGTAGTGAGACCATATACCAAATAAATAAATAAATAGGTTTTTAAAAAATTGTTTTAATTTTTTTTTTCCTTTTTCCCAGCTTACAGGGGTAAATGACAAAATGGCAGAATATACCAACAGTGCAGGTGTCCCCTCCTTGAATGCAGCATTGATGCATACGTTACAGCGACACAGGGACATATTGCAGGTAATATACTGGGCTTGAGACTTTTTATACCATCTTGGGTTTTTTCTTAATCCCTAAATAGGATGTTCACATATGTATTAAAAGAATAAAGAGACAGATTAAAATACCTGCTTAGGCAGCCACAGAGACCGGAAGTTCGATCCCCACGCCTGCTGTGTTGGCCCTGACCCCTGGGTGTGCTGAGATGGTGATTGAGACCGGGTGTAGTGGCACATGCCTGTAATCCAAGCCCTTGGGGGCTGTAAACCGGAGGATCACTACAAGTCCAGTCTACCACAGTGAGGCCCTGTAGACCCTGCCCTAACATACAAAGAAAAAAAAAAGAATGAAGAGAGGCTGAGCAAATTGGCATACATCTGTAATCCTAGCTGCTGAGGAAGCTGAAGTAAGAGAATCCCAATTTCAAGCCTGTACAACTTAGTCACACCATCTCAAAATAAAAATAAAAAAGGGCCAGCAAGATAGCTCAGCAGCTTAAGTGCTTAAGCAGGGACCAGAATTCCATCCCCAGTACTGCATGCCACACCAGCCCTGCCCCTGGCTCACTGAGCCAGCAACAGAGTCTGGGCATGATGGTGCAGGCCGGTAATCCCAGTGCTGGAGTGGCTGAAAACAGGAGGATCACTACAAGTCCAAACTGCGTAGTGAGACCTGGTATCAAATACATTAAAAAAATAAAAATTAAAGAGGGCTAAGGTTATATAAAGTTCAGTAGTAGAGTACTTGCCTAGTTTGCCTGTGGTCTTGAGTTTAATCCCCAGTACTGCAAAAGAAAGAAAGAACCCTTCTGAGAAGATAAATGCTGTGCTATAGAAAATTTCTTGTTTTTTGTTTGTATAAATATTATAAAAATATGAAAATGTCTAATAGGTCTTTTTTTTTTCTTGAAGTTGTATATGTATCACTAAGTAAATACACTTGTGCTTTGGAAAAACCTGGCTAGCTGTAATACAAAATAGCAAATAGTCATGCGAAGGCAGTAATATGGTGGTTTAGATTACACTTTCATCAGATTTCAAGGTAATATGGAAGGGGAATAATGTATATAGTATATTATTTTTTAAAAAGAATGAAGTTTTAGCAGTAAAACCAGATCAACTCTTAGAGCTTTATATGAGGAGATATTAAAAGTGTTAGTAGTCAGTTGGGCATGGGGGGGCATGCCTAAAATCCCAGCATTTGGGAAGCTGATGTAGGAGGATCACCATGAATTCAAGGGCAGCCTGGGGCACATAGACCCTATCTCAGAAGCAAACAAAAATTTTTTCATCTTTTTCTTTACATTTTTTTCTGATACCAAGAAGTAAATTCAGGACCTAGCACTTGCCAAGCAGGCACTGTGCTGCTCAGCTATCTCAGTGCTCCCCAAGCCCAAATTTAGTAATCATTTCTGATTTTAAAATTAAGAATAGGGGGTCACAGAGATAGTTCAGTGGTCTAAGTGCCTGCCGAGTCAAGTGCAAGGACCCAAGATTCGATCCCCAGCACCATATGCTGTGTCATCTCAACCTAGGCACACTGAACAGGCCACCAAGACTGGTTGTGGTGGCACACCCCTATAATCCTACATTGGCTGCATAGTGAGACCGTGTAGTAAATATATAAAATTAAAAAGAAAAGAAAAAAAAAAAAAAAACAAATAGGGCTGGGTGAGTAGCTCAGTAGTAGAGCTTAGCATTCATGAGGCCCAGGTTCAGTCTCTAGCATCATGGGGAGTAGAGATAGAAAGATACTTTACTTACTGCAAAAATGTGAATATCAGAATAAAAACTCCCCTTAAAAACATCCTAATTGAAGATAAAAACCAGACAGGCATACCTGTGATGGTGACATTTTCATGGTACAATGGGGCACTTTTTTTAAAAATGAAGATAAGTATTGGAAAAGAAGAGGCAGAGTATGTGACAGGTTAAGGGTATATATCTGATACACCCAAGAAAATTAACTGAAAATAAGCAGCAATTGAAGTCAATATGGTCAATTACACAATAAAAACAATTTTTTTTTTTTTTTTTTTTTTTTTTTTTGTCTTTTTGAGACAGGGTCTCACTTTGCAGCTCAGGCTGGTCTCAAACTCACAACAAGCCTCCTGCCTCAGCCTCCCAAGTGGTGGGATTACAGGCCTGTGCCACCACGCCTGGCTTAATAAAAACAATTTAAAAAACAAAAACCAGAAGTTAATTGAGGCAGGAAAATCGAAAGTTTGACTGTAACTTGAACAACTTAGCAATGTAGGGCTACTTTTTTTTTCAAAATTAAAAAAAAAAAGCTGGGGATGTAGTTCTGTGGAAAAGCCCTAGGTTCAATCCGCAGTGCCACCAAAAACAAAAAATAAAGTTTTCTTCTTCTTTCTTTTTTTTTTTCACAACCGGGGATTGAACTCAGGCCTTTGTGCTTGCCAGGCAAGTACTTATTCTACTGAGCTGTCTCCCCAGCTAAAAATAAGTTCTCCTACGTATAGACAGTAACATAGTAAAAACATAATTCAGGGGGGTGTAGGCTGTAGCTTAGCGATGGCCATGCACAAAACCCTGCATTCAGTTCCCAGTACAAAAACAGGAAGGAAGTTAGGAAAGGGGAAAGAATGGAAGAAAATATAAAATCCTTAGGTACAAATATAATAAGAAATGTTTAGGACTGTGTGTATAGAATTCTGAGAGAAACAGAAAAGGATGAACTAACTAAAGAATTGTTCCACTTTTAGATGAAAGTATTTTTCTTTAAATCAGCTTTATCAGGCTGGCCAAATAGCTCAGCAGATTAAAGCACCTGCTTAGGTAGACAGGGGCTGGGAGTTCGATCCTCTGGCCTGTTGTGCCGGCTCTGCCGCTAGGGCACGCTGAGACAGGGATTGAGACTGGGCATAGTGGTGCGCCTGTAATCCCAGCACTTGGGAGGCTGTAAACAGGATCACTATGAGTCCAATCTACAGTGAGATCCTGTACACCCTGTCCTAAATACAAAAAACAAATCAGCTTTATCAGTTGTCATCCTAATGGAAATAGCAGTGTGTTTCATTGTTTCATTTTTTGAAAAAAAAATGACACAGTAATAAATAAATTTGGAATCATATATAAGAATAATCAAGAAAAATAAAGTTTGCCTTTTTAAAATGAAACTAAGTAGCACTTAATTGTATTTGTATCTTTTTTTTCTTTTTTTTTTTTTTTTTTTTTTTTTTTTGGTGGTACCAGGGATTGAACACAGGACCTTGCACTTGCCAGACAGGCACTTATGCCCCTGAGCTATATCCCAGTCAGCACCTAATTCTAATCAAATATTAAAACCTAGAATAGATAAAAGTTGAAGTCTAGAGAAAGAAAATTTATAACCCATTATAACTGAATAGAGTTCATACGTAAGCCCAAGTGTGTATGGAAATTGAGTGTCTGTTAAAGTACTAAAAAATAAATGGAAAAAGAGGAGGATTCACAATAAAGCATAGTTAAAATTTGTATATTTTTCAGCTGTATAAAAGGTTTCCTATTTGTTTAAAATACAGAAATTATAGGAATAGATAACAAAAGAGCAGATTAATAGAAAATGAGCAAAGGATATAAACTTACTTTAAAAATAAATGGCAAAGGACTGGA
Organism: Ctenomys sociabilis; assembly: GCA_004027165.1. Classification (NCBI taxonomy): domain Eukaryota; kingdom Metazoa; phylum Chordata; class Mammalia; order Rodentia; family Ctenomyidae; genus Ctenomys; species Ctenomys sociabilis. The sequence goes on along the minus strand of PVKA01053842.1, from coordinate 5,983 downwards.
ATATGGTTCAGTGTTAGAGCAGTTGTCTAGCATGTGTGAGGCCTGGGCTTGGTCCCCAGCAAGGGAGGTGGAGAGTGGCTAAAACCATAAAAAGATGCTCAGTCATTCTCCCAAATAAAATGCATAAATCAAAATGAGATATTTTTATCTGTTAAAATTTTGTAGTCCATTTTTGGCAGAAGTATACAAAATAGGCACTCATACATACACTGTTGACAGGAACATAAATTGGTGTGGTCTCTCTGTAAGGTCGTTTATTCCTAGTACAATTTAAATACTATACTATTTATCATTCTTGGTTCACTCTTTCAACTAAGCATTCACTCCTCCTCCCCCCCCCCTTTGGAACACTGGGGTTATGCCTTATGCATGCTAGGCAAGTCCTACCACCAAGCTTCCCTAAGTATATAGTCTGGACTCAGACTCTCCTGTCTTAGCCTCCTAAGTAGCTGGTATTGCAGGCATGTCCCCCACCATGCCCAACATTTATTCTTTAAGTATATCTTTTTTTTAGTGGAGTTTTGGGGCTTTTGTTTGTCAGCTTGTTTACAGTTCTGGGGTTTAAACCCAAAGCCTTGCACATGCTAGACAAGTACTCTACCACACAGCTATAATCCACAGCTCTGTTTTTTTCCCATTTCCTAAACCGCTCTTCTCATTTTGCCCTCGTTACATACAAAAGCTGTTTCCATTTTTCCTTTCTTGTTTTTCTTTTCTCTCCTTTTTCCTTCCCACTCTTCTGGTTCCCCTTCCCATTTGAACATTTTCTTCCTATTTCACAGTAGCTGTTACATATTTTAGTCCTTATTTACACTTTTGGGTCCAATTTATTTCACTTAAGAGAATGAGTCTCAAGGTGCATCCATTGGAACCTCTAGTTTTAGTTTTTTAGGGAATCTTTACACCGATTTCTACTATTCTACATCTCTAGTTCTTTTTTTTTTTTTTTTTTTTTTTTTTTTTTTTTTTTTTTTTTTTTTTTTTTTTTTTTTTTTTTTTTTTTTGTGGAACTGAGGATTGCCAGGCAAGCACTTGTTCTACTGAGCCATCTCTGCAGCCATCTCCAGTTCTAAATATGCCTTTCTTTCTTGTTGAAAAGTTCAACAAGCCAAGCATGATGATACTCACTTGTAATCCTAGTATTCAAGAAGGCAGGGGCAGGATGATGGCAAGTCCAAGCCTAGCCTGGGTAACTTAGCATGACCTGTCTCAAAATAAAAAACTTAAAAAGTTGAGTCGAGGGGGGACCGGGGAGATGGCTCAGTAGAATAAACGCTTCCCTGGCAAGCGCAAGGGTCTGAGTTCAATCCCTAGTTCTGCCAAAAAAAAGTTGAATTGAAGGTATATAGCTCAATGCAAAGGCCCTAAATTCAATCCCCGGTATAACCACCCAAAAAAAAAAAAAGACTTCAAGAGTCCAAGAATGTTTATTGTAGCACTTTGTAACAGCAAAACAACCTAGAGCTACTAAAATGTCTATTTAGGGAATTAGAATGAGTAAGGTAATATTCTGTGCAGCTTTTAAAAAGAATGATACAGCTTAGTGGTAGAATATTTACATAGTGTGCTTACTGTCCCCTGTTCAGTCTCCAGCAAAGGGAAAAGAAAGTTTGTAGATTAGATTTGTTTGACAATATGGATTGATTGATTTTTTGTTCTCTAAAAATAAAGCATGCATCAGAATGTATATACTATGATTTCTTTAACAAAAAAATTTAAAAAAATAAAATTTTTAACATTTCCTGAAAGGAAGCATGAAAAAGTAATAATAGTTGTAAGTGGTAGAATAAAATATATTTTTATTTCTTTACCTTTAATACTTTGGTTGCTCCTACTATTGTCATGTCTATATAATATTTTTTTAAAGGTTCATAGGGCCTCTTGGAGATGAGATTTTAATTTCTGTCTGCTTTTCAGAAATAAAGTAGTAAATTTCAATGTATTTTAGAAATATAGTCATACAAAAGCAAAGAAAAATATTTACAGATTATTCTTTCCCTTCAGCCCTCTTGATTTATACTTCCTTTGATTAATTCAGGAATTAAATTTCTAGGAGCTCCGAAAGGAGGAAATTTGAAAATAATCCCTGACAGGTACGAATAATTAAGTAGAATAAACTTCCCAACCTTTATGCTTGACCAGAGGTGGGAAATCTATGGCATCATACTGCAGTGGGCTATTAGTTATCTTTGAAAACCCTAAAAGGGTCACCATCATTGCTGTAGGCTACTTTGAAGCCTTTTTTTTCTTTATAATTTTGAATCAAGAGATGAGTACTAAAAGAGGAACAGTAGTGTTTTGAAATTTACAATATGATAACAATACACAACTGTTTTGATAAGATGAAAATATATAATTAGTTCATGTTAAGACTGGATGTTGATTTATTGCAGGATTATACACATGAATTCCATAAAACCAAAGCAAACTTTGTGGCAATACGAGAAAGAGAGAATCTCATGGGATCAGTGCGAAAAGATATTGAGTAAGTTATCTTTTATATTACTTTACAAACCATTTATTCAGATTTAAAATATATTTGTAGCTAGTTGCAAATTGAATAGCAAAACTAGGATTTGGATTTCAGGGTTTCTAATTCCCATTTCACTGTTCCTTGAATGTTGCTGCTTTAATGTAGTCCTGATCTACTTTGTCAGTTCCATCCCCTGCACCTCCTAGGTTTACTATTTTTTCCTGGCTTTTTTATCTTACTATACAATCCAGCTTAAGTGACAGCTTCATGAGTTCTTCTCTGATCTCTCAGTACTCTAGGTATTAGAACGTCAGCAGTAGCTGAAGCTCTTCACATTTCTCTTCCTGATTATCACCCATCTTCTGATCCTTTCCCTTGCTGCACAATTATATATTCAGGTAGCTATTTATGCGGCCTTTATTTCCCTAAAATTCTCAGATATGTAATTTTCCTTAGAGATAATACAAATATTACAAAAAATAATTTAAAAGACTGCCAGCATTATTATGCTATTTCAGTTGATAGGTTTAAAGATTTTTCTTCCATCCCTTTTTTTTTGGCACAGGGGCAGAACCGGGGATTGAACTCAGGCCCTTGCGCTAGCCAGGGAAGCGCTTATTCCACTGAGCCATCTCCCCGGCCCTTCTTCCATCCTTTTTCATCTGCAGTGATATATTCTAGCATTTCCTACATATTTTTGAAAATTTTTTCACAACTGAACTTACCTGACAAAATTGAGTCACATAGGCATCTAACTGAAGCTGAAGACATTCTAGTTTTAAACTATCTGGTGGTACCTATCATTGTTTCATTTATGACAAAGTTTATAATATTTGGATCTCATTATATGTGTTATGTTTATTCTGAGAAACATTTTCATAGAGATCCTTTATTTTGTTGTACTGTCATAACAGTAAGACAGATGTAATATTGTTAGTCCATGTAGGTCTTTTTAATTTTTATACATTTGACTTCTAAATACATTTTGAAGAATGGAGTAAGAAACAAAATCCAATCCTCTGTAATAACTTGTTTTGAAAGATTTTAAAAGTTCATCCATTCATTAAACTATTTCCTGAGTAAGACATTTTATCAGGTATAACAGAAGGCAGAAATGAAAAGACTATAATTTGGCCTTGTAGGACTTCATATAATTTAGATGCTAGAGGGGAAGAACTCAGATTACTATAACACAAGGGAAATTGTGATTAGTGAGATGAGACATAATAATGACACCTGAGAGAATTTTATAGTTTTTTTGCAGTTTACACATTACATTTTCATAGAGTATCTCTTTTTGGCTTCATAATATTTTGATAAAGGTGAAATTATTAATCTCATTTTATAAAACTTGGTATTGAAAGACTTGATTAAGGTTACCTGGCTATTAAGTGACAGAATATAGACTTGATTTCAAGTTACCAGTCTTACAAGTCTGTGGTTGAAGCATTCTACTTGTGGTATTCTTTAGTGTGCTGCGTAATAGTGGTACCACTCAACCAATGGTACAGGTTTAGTGGGAGTGCTGGAATGGTATAGACTAAGCTAGAAGTTCTTAAGTATTCCTAAATTGGCTCTTCATTGAACACTTCATTACAGTATTCCTTAGGCTTCAGTTGTTGGATGGCATATGCTGTTATGAAAGAAAACACTGTTTCAGTAGCTTCTCCACTCCATGTGTGACATACTAATCAGTCCAAGGTTTTACTTCTACTTAGAAAAATTAATATATAAAAGATAATGTCCCAGCCCCACCCCCAGGGTACACTTAAACTGGGATTGAGACTGAGACTGGGTATAGTGACTCATGCCTATAATCCCAGCTCTTTGGGAAGCTGAACACAGGCTGATTACTATGAGTCCCATCTATGTAGTGAGCCCCTGTAGACCCTTACTAAAAAATACAAAAAAAAAAAAAAAAGATAATAGACAAAAAGAAATATTTTTGTTGTAGTTTAAGAATATTAAGACCTTAAAGACACCATTGCAGCTGGTGAAAAAATAAGCAAAGATCTCTTTAAAACAACTAGGATGCAGGAAAAAATAATTCAACACGTGCAAGACAATGCAAAGATGAACAATGTGAGACTAATAGGCATCAATGAGAAGGAAGAAGTGAATACAAATGATATAAAAAGAGTATAGGCAGAAGTAATAGCAGAAAGCTTCCCAAATATTGGGCAACAATCTGACATTCAGTAACCGAAGCATATAGAACTCCAAATAACATCAACCCAATTTAAACCACTCCTAGACATATAATAATCAAGATCCCAGAAATTCAGCACAGGAACAGTATACTAAATGCCTCTAAAGAAAAGAAACAGCTCACATTTAAAGGAAAACACATCAGAATAATGGCAGATTTCTCTTCACAAACCATCAAGTTAAGAAGAGCATGAAGAAAAGTACTACAAGTCTTGCAAGAAAACAAATTCCAGCCCAGACTGATATACCCTGCAAAACTCTCTTTCAGGTATAATGGAGATGTAAAATACTTCCATGACAAAGAACAACTAAAGAATTTCATGGTGACAAAGCCAACCCTACACAGACTACTAAATGGTGTTCTAGAGAGGGAACAAAATGATCACAACCCCAAGAATGCAAAGAACCCACCAAATAGGGCAAACAATTAAACACAGGAGAAAAGAAGTATACAGTAGTAGTCTTTCAGTTATTCTTTTGTGTACAGCAGCAAAATATTTCCATCAGCACACTCTACAAATGGACTTCTCTTGCACCTGATGGGTCATGATTCCACATGGGTCTACAGGGTGGATTTCAAAGAAGTAGCTGTAACTCAGTCCCACACGGGACACATGGCCACCAGTAAGTGTCATGGTCACTATCCATGTCCACAATACACTAGAACTTTGTGCGATATCCTATTCTCAAATTGTCAGAAGTGATGGTCATTTATTTGTCATTCCAGTATTTCTCTTATTGTTTTATTCTTAGTACTTCAATTGTTTTGAAACATTTCATTTTTAATTAGTATTTCATTTTCTGAATATTGCTTAATCTTTTTAAGATTTATACTAAATCTTTGAATTACAATTTATCTAAAAGACATCATATGATATCTTCTCCTAGTATTAGAAACTTTAAAAAGTATATTTCCATTTTCTGTTGACTTTATATTACTTCTTCCCTGTCCTTTATACACACATACACACACATATATATGGAAAAAAGATACGTGTATAACCCAACATAAGATTGGTACTCTTTCATAGAAATCTTCAATGACATTGTAAGGGTTCATGTAATATATTTCATATAGTCCTGCATAGCTATCACTTTGAGAGCTCTTTATTGTTCATCCAGGAGCATACTGCAACTTCTCTTGCCTTTTGAATTATGTTCTTTGTTATTTCCTATATTCTACATCTGGAGGTATTAAAATATTTCAAGTTTATATAACTAGAAAATATTTTACTTTTAGCTTTCAAGGGTATGTTTGCTAAGTGTAAAATTCAAAGAGGATAGATCTTTTTTTTTTTTTTT
>PVKA01053841.1:0-10967 GCA_004027165.1 Ctenomys sociabilis | reverse complement strand
TCTCTTCTTTCTCTCCTGCCTTCTTCACTACTTTCCCAAAGCTAGGGTAATTTTCCTCTGCCCTTCAGCTTTGTCTCTAATTTTTTTTCTTCTTTATTGCTCTATTTTTTTTCTTTCATCCTCTTTAAATTCTTCACCTGGGAATACAATTGTTCTATTGAGGACATGTTTATAGCATATAATTTTCTAATTTGTTTTAGATTTCATTATGTAATTATAACATCTTGTACCCATGTTGAAGGTGTCAAATTAACAGTCATCACATTTTTCCATTTTCTGAGCTATGCTTGACACTATTGTTATTACTGATTGTAATACTTTAAGCATGGTGAAATAGCTGTTATGATCAGTCATTCTTCTTTGTATGCTACTACTGATATTGTCTAGGAGTTATAAGCAATACCAGAGTTGAATACCAAAGAACTGGATGTTAGACCAAATATCACATTTTTAACCCTAATAATTGAGGAAACAAGATCTCGGGACAAACTCAAAAGAAAAAGCCAGCTACTCCCAGACAGAAAGTCTGAAGAGGAGTCATTTACTAAAGAAGTCATGACACTAATAATAAAGCAAGCTACCATAAATAGTTTATAAGGATCAAAGCAAAAATCAAATTTTAAAACATAAAAAATGAGAAAATACAGAGCAAGATGCAAACCCAGACCTCTAGGCCATGCAAGAGGTCCAGAGGACATTGAAGTGAAAAAATAAAAGCTGAATTTTCTGAAATGGTAGCAGCAGAAGTAACAAAGCAGATGAATGAGTCAAAAAATTCAGAAATAATTTCAAAGAAAACTAAAGAGATAGTCATCATAAGGAAACATACAGTTAGTGAATTTAAAGTAGATACAAAATAAAAAACAGAGGACTTCAAGAAGGTGATGGAAACCAGGAATTCACAACATAGGAAAGAACTGGATTCCATAGAACAGAGTCAAAAAGATATCCAAGAGATTTAAAATTTTATTTTAAAAGTATATGCAGGGGAATTAATCAACACTAATAATAAGGGCACATTATCAGATCTATAAGACAGGTTTGTGGTTAACAATTACCAAATGAAAGTCTTCTTAAAAATAGCAAGGGATCAGGAAAAGTCAATACAACAGCTGCTACATGATACAAAGAAGAATAATATAAGATTAATCAAAATCAGTGGCAACTCAGAAGACAGCACAAAGGACATAAAAAACCTGTTCATAGGAGTAATATCAGAAAACTTCCCAAGTACAGAGAAAAGAATTTGACATACAAATAAGTGAAGCCAGCTTCCATTAGCCATGATCAGAAAAAGCTACACCAAGACATATAATAGTCAAGATTCCAGAAATTCAACACAAAAACATAATATTAAAAGGTATTAGAGAAAAGAAACAAATCACATATAAAACAAATTCCATCAGAATGACAACAGACTGCTCAACACAAATGGTTAAGACCAGGGGAATTACTGGCATATACAACTACATAAAAAATATGCAAAATATACAAATAATGCAAATATGAATGATTATTAGAAGTCAGATAAGCAGTACAACAGTTGTAATGGAGGCACTCAATACCCCACTGTCACAAATAGATCAATAAGACAAAAACTTAACAAAGAAATATCAGAGTAGAACAAAGCCTTGAAAGAAAAACCATAATAGATACCTCCAGAATGTTCCACATCACAACAGAATGCACATTCTTCTTATCTGCATAGAGGACTTTCTCAAAAGAGACCTCATAGAGCATGTGTAAGTAAATGCAAAGGAATTAAAATTACTGGAAATTAATGGCAAAAGAAAACATAACAATTTCATAAACACACAGAAATTATATAACACCATCCTGAACAATCAATGAGTCACAGATGAAATTAAAAAAAAGAAATTAGACAGTTTCTAAAATTAAACAATAATACAACTATCACATACCAGAATTTATGGTATACAATGAAAACTGTACTAAGAGGAAAACTTACAGCAGTGCATTCCCACATCAGAATAATAGAGAAACTCAAAGAATGTTGAAGCTTAAACTTCTACAAAAGGAAGAGTGATTTAAACTTAAATTATAAAAGGAAATTATAAAGATTAGAGCAGAAAGTAATGCAATTAAGACTAAGGAAATAGTACAAAGAATCAATGAATCAAAGAGCTGGTTTATTGAGAGACTAAATGAAATAGACAAAACCTCAGACAACCTCATTTTATTTTTACTTTAGTTTTGTTGAAGTACAAATATCAATGAGATAGTTTTAAGATACCTTGACAAGATGGATTTCATAAATTAATACATTGCAAACTGTTTTCATAATGTTTTGGTATCATAAAAGGTGTATACATGATATTACATGTATTATTATACCGTATGTCTCTTATCAGTAAATTAAGAGACTGTAGCTGTTTGCGTATCTTATTTTTTATACCTGAATTACATCAAAGATTCAATAATGAATACTTTCTACCTTGTTATTTTCCTAGCGGTTGTCCATAGTACTAGAAGCCAATGTAATATCCTGTCCAAGCACCATTAGTGCAAATCTTGCCCCTCGTAGAATTATGTAGAAGCACAGCGTTATCTATCCCAACTGTACTGTCCATACACACACATCTTGATTCTTCCTTTCTATACCCCTTCCTTTGTCTACACCAGTCAAAGATGGGCACTCCATTATCCTTCAACTAACTTAGGTGCTTGAACTCGACAACACAATCCAACACAGTCCAGCATTCCACAATAGTGAGTTATCCGAAGATGTTGTCGACCTTAGCCATTTACAGCTCAACTTAATATTATGGCCCTGCGATGTCAGACAACCTTATTTTAAAAAGGAAAGAAAAGAACCAAATTCATGCAATTAAGAAGGAAAAAGGCAAGGTCAAAACATATCATACAGAAATCCAGAAGATCATCAGTAGCTACTTTGAGAACCTGTACTCTAATAAGATGACAAACAGAAAAGAAATAGGCAGATTCCTAGATACATATGAACAAAGCTGATCAAAAGGATATAAAAATTCTAAATGACCCAAAACCAATGAAATTCAAGATGTAATTAAAAGCCTACCAACAGAGGAAGTCACTTGTCATGACTGGTTTACTATTGAATTCTACAAGAACTTTGGAGAAAACCAAATGCCATTACTTCTCAAATTCTTTAATAAAATTTAAAACAAAGTAAGACTCCAAAATTCATTCCTGGAAACAAGCTTTACCATGAAATCAAAAACAGAGAAAGATCCAACTAAAGAAGAACACTACAGGCCAATTTCCCTAATAAACACAGTTGCAAAAATCCTCAGTGAGATACTGGCAAACAGAATGCAGCAAATCACCAAGACAATTACACACCATGACCAAGTAGGGTTCATCGCAGAGATGGTGGGATGGTTCTATATATGCAACTCAATAAATATAATACATTATATTAACAGAGCTAAGGACAAAAACCGTAATATCATCTCAATAGATGCAGAAAAAGCACTTGAAAAAGTGTAACACTCATTTATGATAAAAAATAAACTCCACACAAAATCAGAATAGTCTCTATCTCAGTCTGATAAAAAGCCATCTAATTAAAACCAACAGCCAACATCATAATAAATGAACAAAAACTGGAGGTTTTTATTCTAAAATAGTAAAAAGACAGGATATGCCCATTATCACCACTTTAGTCAATATCGTTCCAGAAATATTATCCAGAGTAGACTGGGAAGATAGCAGTCTAAGCACCTGCCTGGCAAGTGCAAGAACCTGAGTTCAATCCCCAGTACCACATGCCACATAGGCCAGAACCTGGGCATCGTGGCCCAAATCTGTCTGTAATCCCAGTGCTGGGGAGACTGAGATAGGAAGATCACTACAAGTCTGAACTGCATAGCAAGACCCTTATCAAATAAAATAATGAGTAAATAAATAAATGTTTTTAAAAAATATTATCCAGAGCAATTAGACAAAAGGCAAGAATAAAAGGAATAAGGACAGGAAGAGAATAAGTTAAATTGTCATTATTTTCAGATGACAACATACTCTACATAGAAGACCCAAAAGGCTCAGTAAAAGATTCCTGGAATTAATAACCAAATTTGTATCCAGCATAGCAGGATACAAAATCAACAATGAAAAGTCAGTAGCCCTCCTGTACATAAATACCAAACTCACTGAGAAAAAAATTAGTGAAACAACACCTTTCACAACAATCTCAAGAAAAATAAAAATACTTAGGAATGAAGATAACCAAGCAAGTAAAAGAACTTTACACTGAAAACTATAGTACTCTGAAGAAAAGAGAGAGAGAGAATAGGGCATCAAAAAAATGTAAAAATATCCTTTTTTCTTGAGTAAGCAGACCAATACAGTGAAAATGACCATAATGCCAAAACTGTTGTACAGACTTAATGCAATTCTGATCAAAATACCAGTATTATAATTCACAGAAGTAGAAAAAGAAAGAAATCCTGAAATTCATTTGGAAATAGAAAAGGTCTAGAATAGCAAAAGAAAATCTGTACAACAAAGGCAAGGCAGGGACACCACAAAGCCTGATTTGAAATTATACTACAAAATTACTATGACAAAAACAGCATGGTCACTATTGTTGTGGAATGCTGGACTGTGTTGGATTGTGTTGTCGAGTTCAAGCACCTAAGTTAGTTGAATGACAATGGAGTGCCCATTTCTGACAGTTGTAGACAAAGGAAGGGGTATAGAAAGAAAAAATCAAGATGTATGTGTATGGACAGTACAGTTGGGATAGATAATGCTGTGCTTCTACATAATTCTATGAGAGGCAAGATTTGCACTAATGGTGGTTGGACAGGATATTATGTCGGCTTCTAGTACCATGGACAACTACTAGGAAAATAACAAGGCAGAATGTATTAATTATTGAATCTCTGATGTAATTCAGGTATAAAAAATAAGATATGCAAACGGCTACACTCTTTATTTACTGATAAGAGACATACGGTATAATAATGTCTGTAAGTATAATATCATGTATGCACCTTCTATGATACCAAAACATTATGAAAACAGTTTGCAATGTATTAATTTATCAAATCCATCTTGTCAAGGTATCTTAAAACTATCTCATTGATATTTTTACTTCAATAAAACAAAAATAAAAAATAAAATAAAATAAAAAACAAGGAAGTAAGCAAATAAATAAATAAAACTGGCAGAAAATAAATAAATAAAACTGGCAGAAAACAAAACTGAGAATCAACAGAAAAAGACAGAAGATGCAGAAACAACACCAAACTACATTCATTCAGCCAGGTAGGGGAGAGATAGCTCAGAGGCACTGGGTCCTGAGTTCAATTCCAGGTAACCTTATCTTTGACAAAGAGACCAAACACTTTCACTTAAAGAAAGAGTTGCTTTAATGGTGCTGGGAAAATTGACTTTCCACAACTAAAGATTAAATCTGTACCCATATCTCTCATCATGCACTAAACTAAAATTGAAATAGATCAAAGGTCTAAATATTCAAATAGAAACAATCTGCTTGAAGATAAAATATGCAAAACTCTTGAAGACACAGGTATAGGAAAGACTTTAAGTTTAAAACCCCAATTGCACAGATAATATTACATAGAATCAACTGGGATCTCATTTTATTAAAAAGCTTTTCCATAAAAAAGAAGCCGTCTTTCAACCAGAATGGCCATCTTCCAGTAATTTGCCAAAATGACTAACACAAAAGAGGGGAACCTGGTATATGTTTTCCAGGCCTTTTGGAAAACATGGGGTTGTTCCTTTGGCCACTTATATGCAAATCTGCAAAAGGGGCAGTATTGTAGACATCAAGGGAATAGGCTCTGCACAAAAAGTCATGATAGCTTCCTGAAATGTGTCAAGGAAAATGATCAGAAAAAGAAGGAAGCCAAAGAGAAAGGTACCTGGGTTCACCTGAAGGGCCAGCCTGCCCCTCCCAGAGAAGCACACTTTGTGAAGACCAATGGGAAAGAGCCTGAGTTGTGGGAACCTATTCCCTAGGAATTCATGGCATAAACTGGGGGTGTTGCTCTGCAATTCAGTACCTAATTGGCAGCTTAACTGTTTGAAGTCCCATGTAAAAATAAAATCATCCTGTATTGTAAGGGTGGTTTTCTTAGTTGAATAGGTATGTGGTGCCTTCTTACCTCAGAAATATTTGTAGCAGATGTTCACTGTACCTAGTAATTGTGTGTAGTCTTTACTCTTCAGTATTTTTCTTGCTGAACGATATTGCTGAGATATTTATGCAGGTGTGTACTCAAATATTCAAGTATTTATAAAATATTTATATTGGCTTGAAGATCCTGTAAATCATTATGGGGAAAAGATGTATAAATTAAAGGAAGTCACTTCAGAAACAAATGTAAGTCCATTTCAGTTAAATAAATTGTTTAAAGCACAAAAAAAGAAAAAGACACCGAGTGAAGAAACTACTCACATAACAGAAAAAAATTCTTACCAGCTGTTCCTCAGACAACAGACTGATATCAAAAATATATAAACAACTCAAATCAATCAGAGCACCCCCCCCAAAAAAATTTAAACACCCAATTCAAAATTGGGCATCTGGAGGGTGGACGGCAGGCAGGATGGAGGTGGCTTTAGAGCAGCATTTAGAGGAAACAATGAAGAACCCCACCATTGTCGAAGTCCTGTGTGTAGACTCACAAGGACTAATTTCGGTTGCCAAGGGGCGCTATCCAATGAGCATGCTGGGATGATAGCCGTCCTGGCTCAGCAGGCAGCTAAACTGACTCTGACCCCACTGATATTCCTATGGTGTGTCTAGAATCAGATAACAGGAACATCATGATCCAGAGGCACAACAGCATCATGGTGGCAGTGCACAAGATGGCCTCCTAGTACCTCCTGTCCATTCGTCAGCAATCCTTCTTCGAGACTCAGTCCTACCTGTTAACTGTCTTGTAGTACTATTAGAGTTCCACTGGTCAGGCCCTGCATCTGATCTACACAGGGCATTTTTCTATTTATTTTAGATTATGTTGCTTTGTAACCAGTCTATCAGGATATTAGAAAAGAACTGTGTTTTGAGGCAGCAGGTCCAGGTTACTTTGGTATAGAGTTGTTTTTTTTTTGGGGGGGGGAGGTGTGTGTGTATAGAGTTTCACATTCAATAAGTCGGTATAGCTGAAAAAAAATTTGGCATCTGAAATGAATAGAAACTTCTCAGAGGAAGAAGTACACACAGCATATAAATACAAGAAAAAGTGCTTAATATCACTGGTAAGTTGAGATATGCAAATTAGAATAACACTGAGACTCCATCACACTCCAGAAAGAATATTATTAAGAAATCAGTAACAATGCTGGTAGCTCTGGGAGAGAAAAGGAAACCTTCTTCACTGCTGGCAATACAACTATGGAAATCAGTATAGGGATTCCTCAAAAACTTGAAACTAGTGGCTCCATTTGACCCAGCTAGTCTTCTTTGATATCTTCCTGAAGGAGTACCGCAGCAGTATATGCACAACATGTTTAGAGAAGCATAATTTGTAACAGCTAAATCTTGGAAACAGCTCTGATGCCCATCATCGATGAATGGGTAAAGAAATTGTGAGGTTCGTATACAATGGAGTATATACTGCCATAAAGAAGGGCAATGAGACATTTTGTAGGTAAATGACTGCATGGTGAGAACATAATTTTAAGTGAAATAAATCAGATACACATGTTTAAATATTGTATTGTTTGCCTTATGTGAGAAACTCAATGGGTAAATAAAAACAAAACTATTGGGAAATAGGAAAAAAATGGGAAGCAGAATGAGGGGGGAGGGGTAAGGGAAGGTTGGAAATAGGGATTAAAAAAGAATGGAAGGAAAAGTTTTGTAAAGTGAGAGAAAGAAGGACTGAAGAGGGGGTGAATAGGAAATGTACTATGTACATTTACAAATTCCCTCTAATGAATGTGATCATTATATATGCCAAAAGCATACAAATAAAATTAATTTTTAAAAAGCTGATCCTAAAATATAGATTCAAATGCAAGTAGTTTATTTGGGAGAGTTGGAGTACAGGGAGAAGGGAGTGGCTAAAGAAGCACCAATTATAGAGAGTAAACATCCACCAAAAGGGAAAGGCAACTAATAAATGATGCATTGCACAGTCAGTTTCCCCTGTGGACCACTAGAATGTTGCCCGTTGAAGAACTTGGGAAGGCAATTTAGAACATGTGCTTCATACTTCTAGAACTAAAGTTTTTGAGACTCTACCACCCTGTTCAGAAAGTACCCAGAACTAAACACACAAGGAACAGGTGTCAGTGCTTCCAGCTGGAGGAGTAAAATATATTAATTAGGGCCCCAACAGGAAATATATTCACTCCAGATGCTTCAAATAAGAAGATCTTAATCAAGAGGCTATTTACAGAAATAGGCCTTCTAGGTAATCATGCATCAAGGTAACTTAGGGGAGGGGTGCCAAACAAAAACAGATTTTTTTTCTCCCATCCTCTAGAATATAACAGAGTGGGCTGACCTCAGAATTTTCAGTTCCAACAAGTTCTCATAGAATTCTGATGCTGCTGGTACGAAGATCATATTTTGAGAACCCTTGTGCTACAGACTTAAGGGTTAAAAAGACTGTGGTCTGTCCATATGGTAGAATATCACACGGGCATTAAAATAGTCTAATAATATATGCTAAGACTTAGATGAGCCTCAAAAACATTATACTAAGAAAAAGAAGCCAGATGTAAAAGGTCACATCATATAGATACCTCTCATATAAATTATCCAGAATAAGAAAACCCATGGAGTCAGAAAGACTCATGGTTTCCAGGGAATGAGGATAAGGGAGAAATGGGAGTATTACTAATGATGTTCTTAACAGTTGTTTTTTAGTAATGATAAGGTTCTAAAACTATACCAGTGTTCCTGTGGCGTTACAAGTAGTCTTGTGCTCAACATTGTAAATGTGTTAAATGCCAGGAATCATACACTTTGATAATTTGATAAATAATTGTATGATATAAGAATTTTAATGCAATTATTTAAAAAAAAAAAAAAGAGTTAAGGTGAGAAACTAATGATAAGATGTCCAGACACCAGCCAGATAGTAGGAAGAGCCAGACTTATGCTTTTACAGGCCTGAAGAAATAGGGCAAGGTACAGGTGAAGCCCATAGTGAATGGACGCCAAAGCAGAAGGCCCACCAGACAAGCAGTAGACAGGGAAATACGCAGCTACCACCAACATGACACCAACACACGGAGGGGGGAACACAAAAGAAGAACCCCACTCTCTCCCTCCCTACCCTCTATTCTGTTCTCTTCAGATCCAAGCAGAAGCTGAGATCCAAGAAGAAGCCAGATCCAACCAGAAGCCAGATAAGGTTGTACAAGATATAGATGTTAGCCTTACAAGCTATAGAGCAAGAAGAGGCAAATGCAAAATAGCACACATATGAGCCAATAACCAGCATGCACAAGTGGGCCGGCAGGGATGGAACAACCCAAGCAAATTTTAGCCACTTTCATTTCAAAATCTGTGGAAGATCTATTCTTAAAATCAGAGATATCTCAAACCCACCCAAGAGTAAGGGTTCCTTCCAATAAATCAGGCACAGGTTTCACAGACACTAGCCTCAACCATGCAAGGAAGCAGAAAAAAAAATTTAATTCAAAGCAGCCTTTCCAGCATTACTGCCCAACTTCAAATAGTTCTTTGGTCTCTTGCTGCTTCCCTGAGTCACAGAATATTTTTCATTCACAGACAAAATACAGACACTGTCACCTGGTACCGAAAAGCCTATTACCCACCATTGTCCTTTTGAGTGGGGAAAACGAAATACCCATGAGCAACTGCAGGTTATACACATACTCTTTAAAAATCTCAGATGTACTAATCATTTGCCCACCTTCCTGACCTGATTTCACCAGTGAGGCATCTTTTAAAATGAGAACATTTTCAAGCTTCTAAACACAGCTCTAGTTTAGCTAAGGACAGTCCAGATCTGTCTGGCCCCCACTTTCTGCGCCATGGGAAAGTCCAGATGGAGGTGACCACTTGTCTTGCTGTTTAAGACAGGCTTCCCTACTCCAGCCAGCCAGCCACCATCTGTTATTCTGCCCCCCAGAGGACCCCATCAAATGGAACCGCAGGAGATAGTTTCCCAGATCATTGCTCTTTACTGGTTCTCAGTTACCAGGAAAACACAGAAAATCACATTAATCAAGAAAACAGAACTTGAGTCCGAAACATCTCAAGAGTCACTGCCCCAAGGAAAAGGCCTTCCTTTCAGCAAGTGAAATAGAACCATGGGCAGCCTGAAACCAGAATCCTGTGCCTTACACTTATTTTTCAATTCCAAGTTTAAGAGATTTGATTAACTAAAGTTTTTAAGACTTTAACCTCATAAATGAATTTCTCAGCCAACATTGATGAATTTTTCCCATCCATCTTCATGCTTTAATGTGACATGACTCTTGCAAAGTATTTGTTTTCAACTTCATTCAAAAATAAGTAGAAAGGGGGGCTGGGGAGATGGTTCAGTGGAATAAGCGCTTCCCTGGCAAGCATAAGAGTCTGAGTTCAATCCCCGGTTCTGCCAAAAAAAAGAAAGGAATGAAAACGAAACCTCAGCATTTTGCTCTCTTAGTGCCTACACACTCAACACACACATACTCAAATAATACCCTCCAAGGAAGAGCCAGACTTGTGCCTTTATAGGTTTGAAGAAATAGGGCAAGGTACAGGTGAAGCCCCCAAGGACCAGCACCTGCTATGGAGGATGCAGGGGAGGGACAGCATAACAAACTGTCTTTCCATACTGTAAGGAAATTTTTATTTATCCCTCAAAACTCAATTCAAAGCCACCTGTGCTTTGTGCCCCTCTCTGAGAATTCTGACCCACTCTGGGTTTACTGTTGCTCTTTTCACATGGTTTTGAAACTTTAATTTACATGTGTCTTCTAAACTCTGCCACCCCGGGCTGGCAAGATAGCTCAGCGGTCTA
>PVKA01053840.1:0-11044 GCA_004027165.1 Ctenomys sociabilis | reverse complement strand
AAAAAAAAAAGCCATATTGAGAAAAATAAATATGGCATGTTCCCTTTTGGAGTCTGACCTGTGGAATCTAAAAGTGAAATTAGAAGGATAATGTTATTGGACAAGAGAAAGAAAATAAGAAAGAAGGTGAGGAGGGTGGAAGGCAGATAATGGGGCAATGACTGCTGGACACACTGGAACGGTTCCCAAGAGTGCAGCTGTGCGGAGGGCAGGGCAAGGGCGACAGGAGTTGAAGTGATCGTAGAATGTCCCACGCATGCGCACGCCTACCAAAATGAAAAGCACAAATGTGAGTAGCCGGCAAGATAGTAGCAAATTGCTTCAAAAGACAAGTTCAGCTGAGTGTCACAGTGCACGCTAGTGTCCCCAGGAAGGCACAAGGATCACAATTTTGAGCACAGACTAGGCAGCTGAACTTAGCAAAATCCTGACTCAAAATAAAAGGGGAGAGAGGGAGGAGATGTAACCTAGTGCAAAGGCCTTAGGCTCAAACACAGAGTACAGGATGGAGTGGAGTGGAGTAGACTGGACTAGACTAGAATAGAATGCAATAGAAATGAAAAAAATGGGTCCATTAGGAAATTTTATTTTACTTAACCTTAAGATACACAACCAAATTTACCAAATAATATAAACTTAAAAATGGTAATACATATAACTGTTATCAAAATCATTCTCGCAGAATAAGGCATGCTTAATAAACAAAAGTTAAAATGATAGGAGGATTTAAAGAGCAAGCTTTTTAAACCAGGGGAAGTCGATGCTAAACCTTGTATAGAGCATGCTATTCTTTGCAGGAGGAAAATATACACAATTTAAGGGGAAGTAATTAGAATGAAGTTATGTCATGTACAGGAATTAAATAAATTCCGTGGGTGTAAACATTATATGCAATAGTATGAGCTAAGATTGACAACAAAAGCAAGAATATAATTGGAAAGGAGATTTAGAGAAGAGGGAAGAGTAAAGGAAGGAAAGGGTACTAAAAAAAGAAGCAAGTTGTATTATGTGTATATACTCTCTTCAGGAAGAGCATGAACTACACATAACACAAACATATGCTAACACAAAATAAATAATAATTATGTGTTTTATTATGTAACTATCATGAACTATGCTTAATACTTCAATATAATAAAATATAGTATGTATATTGTCTGATATCATCAGTAAACAATAAGGAACTTATAATTGTCTTAGTAACTTGCTTGGTAGAGACACAGCAGATCACACCCACCTATTAAAGAAGAAAGGTGTATTTGGGTCTAGAGATTTAAGTCTATTGTCCTTTGGCTCCACAGCAAGCCAGCATAGCATAGGCAGATAGCAAAGGAGAAACACCTTGCACTGTGGTCCCTGGAGAACACAGAGAGAGAGAGAGAGAGAGAGAGAGAGAGAGAGAGAGAGAGAGAGAGAGAGAGAGAGAGAGAGAGAGAGAAAGAAGTAAGGAAGAGATTAGCCCTTCCAGGTCATGGCCCCAGTGACCTCTTCACGCCTGACCACACCTCCTAACAGCAGGTCAATTGTAAACTAGTCCACTGATGATTATTATGGCCCCAGAATCCAATCACCTTCCAGAAACCCCACCGATGACCACAGAAGGCTTTGGGTCATGTAGATACAGACAGAAATAGCAATTTTAAAACTATGAGAAAGTAAAACATGCCATTTTTTGCAAATCTATTTTTTTTTTTTGCTTTAAACAATTTATTTAACTGAAATGGACTTACATTTATTTCTGAATTGGCTTCCTTTAATTTGATACATCTTTTTCCCATGATGATTTACAGTATATTCAAGCCAATATAAATATTTTATAAATATTTGATTATTTGGTTGTACACCTGCACAATACCTCAGCAATCTTTCTGCAAGAAAAACACTGGAGAATAAAGACTACACACAATTACTACGTATGGCAAACATCTGCTTCAAATATCTCTGAGGGAAGAAGGCACCACATACCTATTCAACTAAGAAATCCACCCTTACAATACAGGATGATTTTATTTTTACATGGGACCTGGAGCACTTAAGCTGCCAATTAGGTACCGAATGGCAGAGCAACACCCCCAGTTTATGCCATGAATTCATAGGGAACAGGTTCCAACAACTCAGGTTCTTTTCCATTGGTCCTCACAAAGTGCACTTCTCTGGGAGGGGCAGGCTGGTGCTTCAGTTGAATCCAGGTACCTTTCTCTTTGGCTTCCTTCTTTTTCTGATCATTTTCCTTGACACATTTCAGGAAACTATGATGACTTTTTGAGTATTTAATATGCTCAATATGCACATTAATCCTCTTGGCAAGTATCTTGCCCTTAACTTGCTTGTTTACAACAATGCTAACAGCACGCTGGGTAACGTTGTAGACTCTTCCCGTTTTGCCATGGTAACAATTGTGAGGCATTCCTTTTTGCACAGTACCCATTCCCTTGATGTCTACAATATCACCCTTTTTGTAGATTCTCATGTAAGTGGCCAAAGGAACAACTCCATGTTTTCTAAAAGGCCTGGAAAACATATACCAGGTTCCTCTCTTATTGCCCTTTGTGTTAGTCATTTTGGCAAATCATTGGAAGATGGCAGTTTTGCAAATCTATTTTAAATTATTATTTTTAAGTCTAGTTTTTGCCCACAAGGAATAAATAACTCAGTAGGCACTTTGTCCCACTTTTAGAAATTAAAAATATTTGAAAATTTTTGAAAGGACTCATGCAATAAATCTTGATAAAAATAACCATAATAAGCAAATTAGAAAGTGAAGACACAAACCTGAAGATTAACTCATACAGAGGTTAATATCCAGTGGTTTCCTACTTTCATATTTCAGCTTTAATCTTAGAGCAAGTCATGAAGAAACATGCAGAGAACCAGTGAATCAAAAAAGAAAAACAAAACAAAACATCTTCTGTTTCTAGTCCAAAACTGGAGAAAGACTCTTCCTCTTGGAGAGAGGAGGCACGCTGCACACTGGAATCCATTTTAAGTGCTAAACTTCTTTTGGAGATAAGGAATTTGTGGTAATTATAATCAAGTGATGTCCTAGAGGTGAGCCGCAAGTACTAGGGCTGGTTTGTATAGGAAAAAAATGTCCAATCTTTGTTTTTCTACCTCCATACAGAGAGGCCAGGGAAGGAGACACTGAGAATACAGCCTTCAGCACTCTGGAAAGGAAGCCTTCATCATAAACCCATCCTAGTCGTATCATGATCTTGTTTTTTCAAGCTTCAGACATGCAAGAAAATAAGTAATATGCCTTCTGTCTGTATTATTTTGTTATGATACGCTTAGTAGAGTAACACAAGGTGGAGTTCCTGCTTGTCATGTACTTTCTTCCCTTTGTGTCTCCTTTGTCTCTCCAGACCCTATCTAAGGTGGCTTCAATCATGGAGCTGCATGCAGGGGTAGCAGTAAGGATGTCTACAACCTTGAAAAAGTGGACAGTGTTTCTGGGGGAAAACAATTATAGACTAAGAAACTGAGGTCTCTGTGTATGAAGTCCTCAGCATCTCCTTTTCTTTTGTGGGGTACCTGGGGTATCATACGCCAGTCATGTGGTGCCACACTGAAGTTACATGGGTGATCCATGAGAAAAACCTGTCTTTTTGGCAGAGAACTAGGAAAATAGATTCTGGGAATCAGAGAGTGAAGGGAAAGGGAGCCCTGTAATTCACTGCGTGAGCCAACATGTCTCAGTTTGTGCCTGAGCTATGTACAAAGAAGACAGATCCATAGCAGCTTTGACATTAGAAAAATCCCAAAATTAAGATTATATATTCATTCTATGCTCTGCAAAGTAGATTGCCTGCTAGGCCAAAACTTAAAAAATTTTAAAAGAACCACAATGTGTTAGTTGATACATCCTGTCAAGTTGGCTAAATCAGCTCCTGCAATTCTTAGCATGGGGGCCTAGTCCTGAGATGGCCAAGGCCCAGGAATTGAGGAAGGCTTCCTGCCACCCTACCCAGTCTTCAGAGGAGCTTGACCTTCACAGCCTCACCACTTCGGAAGAGCTCCGATCTCCATGAACTGCTGTTATTTGCCTTGGAGCCAGGGAAATATGGACTGAACCCTCCAGTAACTGTGAGCTAAACAAACCTTTCCTTCCTTCATTTTGAGTGTCTATCCCAACAATGCATAAAAAGTAACTAAGACAGAATTTGGTACCTGGAGAGTGGGGTTGTTGCTGTGGGTATACCTGACCATGTGGATCGCAAGTCTTTGGCAATGGTTTATGGGAAGAGACAGGAAAGGTTCAGAGATGCCGCCTGCAAGTGAAGCACTGGAACAGCTTCGGCTATACCGTATGGGAGCTTCTGGTCAGAGCTCAGGCCAGAATGCCGATAGGAAGCCTGAGTGTAAGGACCAGGCTGGGGAAGTTTCTTCTCGGAAGAAGGACAGCATTGGTTGTTGGCCTGTGGATGGCTTGTGTGATGGCTTGGCATAAGGTTTGTCTGCATTTTGGTCCTGTTCAGACACTTTGCCTGAGACTAAGATTAAGCACAGTGGAATAGTTAATCTTGAAAAAGTAATTTTAAAGGAGCCAAACATTGGGGCAGTGGTGTGGCTGCTGTTGGACACTTTTAGCCAGATTTATGTTAGAATGAAGAGAAAAAAGCCCAAAAGGGTAATTTAAAATGTTGTGAGTTTGGCGAGAAAGAAAGGAACAGGAAGGCTGTCAAGTACATGAAGACAAGCTGAGAGGATTTCCACTGCTGAGAAGGAACAGGAGAGTAGATAAGATGTCCTGAAGACATCAGCAGAGGTGGCAGGTTCTTGCCATTTGTAGCCTCAGAATCACAAGGGTGAGGAACTTTGCTTTAAGGAAAAAGCCACAGAGTCCCATGTTTCAGAATGGAGAGGGTGGCCATACCAGGTTCAAGAATGGAGGTAGGAGCCACACCAGATTGCAGAATGAGAGCAGCATAGAAAATTTGTTTTTCAGAATCAAGGTCAGCGATCCAGGCACTCAACTTATACAGCCAAGAGAGAGGAAAACCTGGCTACTGCTCCAGCTGGCAGCAGACCTTGGCATCATCCATATGGTGATGGTTTCAGGCAATGCAGAATGCAGGAGTTCTGAGGTTAAGAAGGCTTCCACCTCGACTTCAGAAGAAGGCCTGGGTGGCCAGGCAGTTGCCCTTGAGAGGGAAGTATGTGAAGCTGTGAATGAGAAGCCTATTTAGTGGAAACCTCAGAAGTTTGAAAAAGCCAGGAATGTGGATGGTCTAAAAAAAGCTGCAAAAGGGAGCAAAGCAGGCCTAGGAGAGAAAAATTGGAGGAGCTATGGGCAGGAGTGCCATGGGGGTGGAGCCATGTAAGGCATTTGGAGCTCACAACTCATTACAGGGTGCTTTGGGTGGTCAACAGGGAATTACAGGGCTTAACATTTGCCCTCCTGGACTTTGGGCTTGTTTTGGTCCCAACTGTTTGTATCCTGCTATGTATACCTTTTGGAACCGCAGTGCTTATCTTGTGCCTTTGCATGTTGGAAGTGTTTAACTTTTCATTTGTAGAGGGGCTCACAGCTAAGAGTTTGCCTTAGATCTTGGAAGCTTGGGACTTGGACTTTTCAGTGTTACTGAAACTGTTAGGACTTTGGCAGCTCTTAGAGATGGACTAAAATGTCTTGCATAAGTGGACGCGCATGAGTCTTTGGAGGGCCAGGGGCAACATGTCATGGTTCTAATGTTATGCATTGTTCAAGTTGTAAAATGTTTAAACATGTGTATGTACCTGGAAATTGGCTTTAAAAAGTGTATGTTTAGTTGCCAAGGGGTGGATTGTGTTAGTTGATACATTGTGTCAACTTGGCTGAATCAGCTATAGCAGTTCTCAGAGTGGGGGCCCAGCTCTGGAGGTGGGCAGGGCCCAGGAACTGAGGAAGGCTTCCTGCCATCCTGGCTTGCTTCCTTTGACAAGTCCCAGTCTTCTGAGCTTGATCTTCACAGCTGGGCCTTTTTGGAGGAGCTCCGATCTTTGCCCTGGAGTGCCAGTCTCTTCAGTCATGTAGAAGGAAGAGAGAGGCTTGATGGACGCTGCAGCTGCTGCTCCTCCTCTGCTCTTCATTGTTTCCCGCTGCATTAACTGCTGTTGTTTGCCTTGGAGCCAGGGGAATATGGACTGAACCCTCCAGTAACTGTGAGCTAAATAAACCTTTCGTTCCTTCATTTTGAGTGCGGGGTGTTTGTCCCAGAAATGAGTAAAAAGGAAGGTCAAAACCTAAAAGATTTTTAAAAGAACCATAGTCTACACATATTAAAAATAAACTCAGACAATCCAAATTAATCAGTGTCCAATTATCAAAAAGATTATGGTAAAAGATTAATAACTGACATTCATCTTGAAATGTCCCAGATATTTGAATTACCATACTAAAATTTTAAAACATTTCTTAAAGCTATATTCCATAAAGCAAATTTTTAAAAACATTACCAGGAATCAAACTGAGGACCTTGCACTTGCCAGGCAGGTTGTGCTGCTGAGCTATTAAGCACTCTTAAAAGGGAAAGAAGAAACTTTCATATAGAAAACAGAAACACATTTTGGGTCTGGCATGTATGTCTGTGATTCGAAAACTCAGGGTGAATAAAAAGAATGAGCACGAATCTGAGCCCAACATAAACAATTTCATGTCTTAGTGAGAATCTGTCAAAATAAAATACAAAAGAGGACTGGAGAAGAGCTTAGTGGAAAGTGCTATGTTCTACTCCAAATACTGAACAGAAGAAAGAAAGGAAATGCTGCAAAATACCTGCGAGATATTTTTGCTGTAAACTATTTAGTTGGAGAACTTAACTAAGAGGATTTAGAAAATCACTCCAAGGCTGCAGTAATTGACAGTATACTATTGTCAAAAGATAATATATTTAGGTCAACAGAGAAGAATGGTCAAACCAAAAACAGACTCACAGGCTAGCTACTAGAAAAACAATACATTCATGTGGAATGTAGTTTGGCCCTCATTTCACATCTCAAGTAAAAGGAGGGGAAACAGCGGAATTTTGAAAGTTAAAGTAACAGGACCCAGGACATAGCTCCGCGGCACATGTGCTGCCTGGTCTGCACAAGGTCCTGAGTTTAATTCCAAGTACTACTCCCATAAACATAAATAAGTACATAAAATTAAAGTTAAAGCAACAATGTTTCTGGAAAAGATCATGTTTAAACCCAGGTAGATAAATATTCTTCATATGAAATATACACAAAATATACATAAATATAGATATAATAATTTAAGAATTTTATTTTATTCAAATTAGAGCATATGCTCCGTAACTTCTTAACAAACATAAAACCAACCTTGGAATAGGAAAAATATATAAATATTTATAGCCAGAATATGTGAAGAACACCTAAACCTTAATGTTTACACAAATAACCACCAAATGTGAAAGAAGAGTGTTCACATGAAAGACATATGAATCGAAAATATACCTATAAAAATAAGCATCATTAATGAAAAAAGCAAATTTAAGTCATACAAAGTATGCCTATGTACCCACTGCAATAGCTAAGATATGAAAAACCAACACCAAGTATTGATGAAAACATCTAACACCTAAGAAGATACTTGTGTGATCATATTAGTGAGAATTTAAAATATCGTAATTATTCTGGTAAACTTCTTGGTTAGAATATCAGCTTAAAATATACACCCATACTCCGATCCAGCCATTGTGCTTCTAGATGCTTTTCCAGGACAATCATAAAGATATGTAAAAATATATATAAATCTTCATAATAATTTTATTACAGTAACCCCCCAAATTTAATGAATCCAAATATCTTTCCAAGTTGGAATGGATAATCCATTTTAGTGCATCTCTTCTGTAGAACACCTGTTAATAAAAGAATGGGCTTTTGCTCATAAAATTATATGTGTGAACATAAAAAGATGCTGAGTGATAAAAAGACAGACAAAAAGCAAACCTGCTATATTACTTAATTATTTATGAAATCTCAGAAAGAATTTGAATCATCCCAAATGAATCTATAATCTTCGCTGATTCTGTGTTTTTAATAAATCTATATATGCAAAAATTGTTGACATATAAATGTAAAAAGAAAACTGAAGGGAACTCTGTGCAGCGTACCTCAGGGAGTGACCCAGGAGGCTAAACTCACACAGAGCAGCATGGTGTGTGACTGAGGAGCAGAACTCGTCCCAGAGCACCTCAGTGAGTGACTGGGGAGGCTAAACTGAAGCAGAGCAGCTCAGGGTGAGACCCAGTGAGTTAAACCCAGCACAGAGAACCTTGGCAAGTGACCCACTGGACAGGAGGGAGGAATTTGGTGGTATTATCCTGGGAGGGTGGGCTGAGACCTGCAGCTGAGCCCAGTGACCTGAAGCATACTGCTGGTCCAGTGGGCCCCGGATGGAGGCCCAACCTATGAGAATATCCTCACAGCACAGAGTGGGTAGTAGATAACTCAGTAGAATTGCTCTGCCTGGAGAACTCCCAGAGAACAGTGGCATGTGGAAATCAAAATCACAATCTCAATACAGAAGGCAGAATCTTGGGACACAACAAAATAAGAATCTCTGATACAGAAGAGATTACTAAAGAATGCACTCTATACAGAGAGGTTCTGATTCCAGTGATACAGCATCCTACAATCAAACAGTAACAAAAACATAGAACAGAATTCAAAACAAAGAGTTCTCTCTGAAATAGAAAATGACAAAACGAAGGAGAAAAATGCAATGTTATTTTGTTAGCCCACACAGAACAAATCCAGGAGATATCAGCATAGAAGAAATTGGAAGTAACTCACATGAAATCTCTGAAATAATAGCAACTGAAGTAAAGAAATGCTGCAGACGAGTATAGAGGATGAGATCAGAAATTCAGTTAAAAAAGAAATTGATAACTTTAATGAAAAAAGCTAAATGTTTCTAAAGAGGGCTGTGATAAAAACTAAGTAGAATAGAAAAATGATGGAAAACTTGAATTAGCAATATAGGAAAAAATAGAATGCATAAAGCAGATTCATTGCTACACAGGAAATTAAAACTCCTTTAAAAGTTGGCAAAAGTGTTTGAATGAAAGTTAAGAAATACATTCGTATCTTGAAGATATCATTGCAGCTAGTGAAAAGGTAAGGAAAGATCTCTTGAAAACAACAAGAATCTAGGAAATAATTCAACCACTGTAAGACAATGCAGTGATGAACAATGTAAGAATAATAGACATGGTTAAGAAAGAGCCAACACAAATAACATAAAAAGAATATATGCAGAATAGCAGAAAACTTATGAAATATTGGGAACCAATCTGACATTCAGATAACTGAGGCATGTAGAACTCTAAGTAATATCAACCCAATTAAAACTGGACACAGACATATAATAAGGATCACACAAATTCAGCACAAGAACAACATACACTAAAAGCTGCTATGGAAAAGAAACAGATCACACTTATTGGTGAATCCATCAGAATAATTGCATAATTCTTATCACCGAGAAGGGCCTGCCTGATAGCTCAGTGGACTAAAGCTCCTACTTACACAGAGCACAGCAGCTAGGGTTTGATCACCAGCAGGCTATGCCAGCTCTGTCCGCAGAGAGCACTGAGATGGAGATTGAGACTGGGCATGATGGCACGTGTAATCCCAGCACTTGCGAGGCTGACCACAGGAGAATCACTGCAAGCCCAATCTGTGTAGTGAGACCGTATAGATCCTGTCCTAAATACAGGAGAAAAAAAAAAGAAGAAAGAAGAAAAGAAATCACCAACAGTGTGAAAAGTCACTTCACAAACTAGGAAAATATCTTAACCAATGATCACTTCAGAATGTATCAGTCAATTCTACCTAGAACGTATAAAGCACTAAAAAAAATGAGGCCCCCATAATATAAAGACTCAATTCTAAAAGGGGCATCTGCGATGAATACACACTTCTCTGAGGAAGAAACACCATCTATACAGAAAGTGAAACATAAATACATGAAAAAATGTTCCAAAGCACTGGTCATTTGAGAAATGCAAATTAAATCAACACTGAGATATCATCTCAGTCCCGAAAGAATGACTATAATAGAGAAAACGACTAACATCAAATGGTAGAGAGGCTGTGGGGGAAAAAGGAACCCTTCTCCACTGCTGGTGGGAATGTAGACTGGTACAACCAAATGGAAATCAGTGTGGAGCTTTCTCAAAAACTGGGACTAAAAATCCTATTCAGTCCAGGTGTACCCATTCTGGATATTTTCCTAAAAGAACTGAAAATATCACACCACAATGATATATGTATATCCATGTGTATAGCATCACAATTTGTTTCCAAATCTTGGATACAAACAAAATGCCCATCACTGGAGGAATGGATGAAAAAGCCATGCTATTTTTATACCATGGAGTATTACTCAGCTACAAATTAAAACAAACTTGAAGCCTATATGAGCAAGTGGATGCAACTGGAGGCTACACTCGTAAATGAAATAAATCAGACCAATATGTGTAACTATCAAATTTTCTCCCTGGTGTAATGACCTGAAACATAAGTAAAACCTGAAAGGTACAATAGATATAGTAAAACTGAAAGATACTGATAATAAGTACTAAGCCATGATAATGAGGGAAAGGAGAAAGTTTAGGAAAAAAGGGAGAAAAATCATGCAAGTTTATAGATAGGGTGGCTGAGGTGATCGTACTAATAATTTCCATCAGTTGTTTTGAGAACAGCAGTTACTGTTTAGGGTTTTCACTTTTACTAACTCTTTCTGCTGATATCTTCAATCTAAGCAACTACATCGAGAAGAGCATTGTGTAATAGAAAAACATGGCTGAATACCTCTCATCTTAGTCTTCTAAATATGTACCATTACTGCTGACTGTTCTTTATTGTTATGCTGTCTTCAAAATAAATTTACAAAAAAAGTAAAATAGTAATAAAGACAAGAAAAATAATTAAGGTTTATTAAAAGCAAGCATTATTATTCAATTTCTTGTCCAAGCTTTCATAAGTATGTATATTAATCTGAGCAACAGATATGATGATAAAAATAGGTAATATAACAACCATTGTTAATTTGCTA